>JBCEWC010006592.1:0-22782 GCA_038996855.1 Solanum aculeatissimum | reverse complement strand
GCTATGATGGCTTGATCGAGGACTTTTGGGTTCTCCTTCGCCAGGTCACATCTAGGCCCCCTATCCGGGTCGTGACATATACTGATAGGAGGGTTTTGCCTCTAGAGTTCATGGAGGGTGATTGTGTGTGGTTGAGGGTATCACCCATAAAGGGCATGATGAGGTTTGAAAAGAAAGTCAAGCTTAGCCCAAGGTTCATAGGTCTATTTTATATTTTGAGGAAGGTAAGAGAGGCAGCCTATGAGTTAGCTTTGACACCTATTTTTTAAATCGTAAACCCCGTGTTCCATATTTCAATGTTGTGTTGATACATATTGGATGAATCTCATATGATTTCTTTTAACTAGACAAAGTTAAGTCAGAAATTGATAAATGAGGAGGAGCCAATAGCCTTTCTAAATAGGTAGATTTTAAAACTCAAAACCAAGGAAATTACTTTAGTGAAAGATTAGTGGCGGCAACAACTAGTGGTAAAGGCGACTTGGGAGGTGGTGTGTGATATATGGGCCCATTATTCTCATCTTTTCGAGGCTTTAAGTATTTGCTTTAATTTATGTTTGATGAAAAATATAATTTTTAATGGTATATAATGTAATGATTCTAAAGGTCATTTTTATATTCTTACAAAATTATATTGTATCCCTTCTTTTAATCTTCTCGAGTCTCATTGGATAAGTTTTTGTGCTTAATTTTAAATTTTTATTGAAAAGTTTAGAAATTGAGAAATTTTGAGTTCTTAAAAGGTTAAGTAGTTCAAAAAGTGATTTTTAATACTAATCAAAGTTACAAGTCTCTGAATGAAATTTTGTTAGTTTCATCAACTTTGAAATATGAAGATTTTGTCTAGGAGAGTCGTCCTTTCTAAATTTGAAGTTATTTTATGGATTTGAAGTCCTAGTTGTAATTATTGATTTGTTTTATAAAGGTTCGACTTTGGTCACTGCTTTAAGTTTTAGTGCTCGAATTAAATTTTGGTTGATTCTATTAAATTTAAGAGGTGATTTTAGCTCTAGAATAAGCAACGGTATAATATTTAGAGGTCCCATATGGATTTTTATATTTTGAGCTTCATAAATTTTTTTAGCTACAACTAATTGGATTTCAAGTCATGGAGACCTTGAATTCAAATTCCAACTATTCCATTGAGTATGGAATATCAAATTTAATAGGGTTGCATACATAATTTGTGCATACAAAATTTTGCATGAATCTCGGGGGTTGATTCTGGATTATGTGATTTCTTGTTTTGGCTATTGATTCATAGGTTGCAGGTCCCGCTTTTGAAGACCCTTAAGCGACCACTACTATTGGTGGGCACCCATACTTAAGTGATGCCCTCTATTTGGGCATGGTCCTCTTTAGTGTACTGTAATCACAACAGTGGGGAGCCGCTTAAGCAACCATCTTAGCGATGCCCATCTATTTGGGCGAGTGTTGCTAAAGCAAACCTTATTTGCTCTGTGACATCTAAGACTCATTTTGTGGACTATTTTTGAGAATTATTCTCCATTTGATATTTTTTAATTTGGGGATCTTGTGGGAGGTTGTTTTGAAATGATTTTTCAAGAGTAATTCATCGGGTAAGTGATTTTAACTTTGAATCTTCTTTACCCATTGATAATTTTATGATTTCAACCTCTGATTCTTGTGTTTGAACCTTAAATCTTGAGAGTTGTTCCATGAACATCAACCGTTGATGAAATATGAATTTTTAATTGATTTCAACCCCCTATTCGAAGTAATTTTCATCGATGATTTCCAACTATTATGGGTATCATGATTTTATTTTTATTTTCAACTGTACCGTGTCACAACCCGACTATTGGGGTCATGATTGTGTCGGCCAGTTTCTGAATACAAAGATGGCCAAATAGATAGGAGGAGACTATAGAAGATCTCAAAAGTTACTCGATGCTCACCAATAGTCTCCTGAAGTGGCTATGATATCCCTAGAACAGCTAGGGAAGCTCGTACTCAAACCTACACCATGAATAGGTGCAGAAAATAAGGGGTGAGTACCAGTGAAAGGTACCCGGAAGGCATCAACGGTCGACTGAGTGAAATATAGTAAATACAAAAAGAACAACTGCAATAAAATGCTACAGCACTAGCAATCTAAACCAGGGTCAAGTGATAAGCATGTTTGTACAACCAAGAAAAAGCCAACTAAATAGAACCAGGCAATGAACAACAGTACCAACTCACGAAACACGAAAAGAAAGTATATCACAAATGTCACACGGTTGAGATATAGTGTTGTACATGGGTATAAGGTGATGTGCCATCAAGATATATAGCACTTTCAATTCTTTAAATTTAGAATTTTGTGTATTCTTGAAGCAATGTTAGTAGGTTTGATATGTTTTGATGTTGATTTTGCAGGATTATAGGAGTCGAGGAGTTTTTGTGCTAACTTTTACAGATTGTAGCTTTTGGAGGTTTTACGAGACCATCTACGGCCCATGGATGGGTTTCGTGGTTCTAATCTAGTGCAGGGATAATTTTCTGAAGTAGATATTACATGATACCAGGATGGGTCGTAGGTCATTCTACATTCCATACATCAGTCGTGGCGTAAGGCCTAGAGATATGCATAGTTGTTAAAAGTTACAAGATGAAGGCTTTTACGAGTCATAGGACAAATGAAGGTCCGTAGGAAACATTTCGTACAATGAAGGCAATTTTTGAAGGATGCAGTCTATGAAGTCATTTATGGGTCGTGAATGCATCTACAACCCATAACTTCATTCGTGAAGAGTCGTGATTCCATTTTTCCTATTTCGTTAAGGATTTGATTTTCTTATATTATAAATAGATTTTTAGGTCTTTTTAGATGTACAGAACTTGAGACATGATATTATTACTTTGTTTAAGCATGTTCTTGGAAATTTTTGTGTGGATAACTTTTGATCTTATTTTTGGGTTATAATATTGTGATTTTCATGAAAATTTTGGATTCTTGTTCTTCAATTCTTTGTTGTAACTGTTTAATTATACAAATCCATGACATGATCCTTTCATCTACAACGAACACGAACAGCTAAATCCACAACTAGAGTTATGAGAACCATGAGAAACTAACCAAGTAAAAACCAAATAATTTATAATCCTTGGAAAGTGTGCATGCATGTATTATTTATCTCTTTTCTTTGAATGCATTTTAATGGTTACAAATGTTAGAACTTTCTTTATTATTACTTGCTAGACCAAGAGGCTAATGAATGAAATAATAGGATTCGACATGAGCACACTCATCTAATCAACCTGAACGGATCAAGGGATAGTTGTACTGGGACAAGATAAGGGTTAGTAATGCCACACCTATATACGAACCAAGTTGCATGGTCAAATTTGCCTAGTTATTACACGAATGGATTAGGTGAACATAACTTACCAGTTTTGCCTGCCACACACTAGAAAATGTTATAATTATTAGGTTATACTACGTTAGGAATTTATGGAAAGCATAATACCCTAGTTACGTCACTCATTGAATTTACAACACTTGCATTGATTGTTTGATCTTAATCTAGGTTTAATAATTATTTTTACATTAACCCTCCCCCCGAGAAGTAAGTTGATTAATTCATCTTAAATACTTTAGTTACTCCAAGTCTAGACCTTATTCTTTGTGGGATCAACCCGAACCAT
The DNA here is from genome assembly GCA_038996855.1 of Solanum aculeatissimum. Taxonomy (NCBI): domain Eukaryota; kingdom Viridiplantae; phylum Streptophyta; class Magnoliopsida; order Solanales; family Solanaceae; genus Solanum; species Solanum aculeatissimum. Next base: position 19,131 of record JBCEWC010006592.1, on the reverse strand, counting down.
TGTTAGGTTCTTTTTTTGAATAGTGAATGTTTATACCATAATTGGGAGGTGTAGTTTGGGCACGATAAAATTTTGGCTCCATTGTTGGATAATACCTCTTTTTGATAGATTTAATTAGGGTGATTTATGAGTTAATTCTTATTTTACATGTTTTAGTTGTTTTTGTTTTTTTCAGCATACAGGTGTAATGTATGCCCAGTATTCGTAGTCGAGGTAATCCCTTGATTCTATTTGATTTAGAGATCTAGAGAATGTTTTTAGGAATGGCTCAAGGTAACACCAATAATGTTGCAAATTCCATACTCAATTTGAATAATCAAGACCCACTACCACTTGAGGAGGTGAATCTACCAACACAAGATCAACAAGTAGCTGCTAATGGGGTGAAATCTATTCAGACTTGACCCTATGACAGTGGATGTTACCAGAGCAATCATGTTACCTCCTTTACCAGAGGATACTAAGTTTGTCATATCGAGTGGGTTACTACAGATGTTGCAACATAGAGGGTTGTTTGTGGGCTTACCATCAGAGGATCTGCATAACCATCTACACAATATTGTCTTTGTTTGTAAAAGTCTAATGAGGAATCAAAATCTTTCCATGGTTGTCATTGGGCTCTGTTTCTTCCCATTATCTCTCACAGGTGAAGCAAAAATATGGTTATCCAAACTTTCACAGAGCTCTATCACTTCATGGGTAGAAATGCAGAAATCCCTTTTGGAGAGGTATTTTCCCAAGTCAAAGAAGTTGAAGTTGAAGGATCAGATCAATAACTTCAAGAAATTGCCTAGTGATTCTATAAGTACTACATGGGAGAGGTTTACTAAGTTCTTGAGGAGTGTACTAGACGATAAAATTGTTGATGATTCCATAGTGGAGATCTTCTATCGATCATTAAATGATAATTACAATGTAGTGGCCGACACCATAACTAGAGGTTCATTCTTAGATTGCACTTTTCTTGTTGTGGTTGAACGAATGGAGAAGGTAACAAAGACTAACCATTCATGGAGCACAAGGGAAAAATCTACAACAAAGAGCTCTTTCTCAATAAGTACGAATCTGGAGCAGGACAAGATCAATGAATATGTGATGCAAGAGTTAGCTCGAATTAGTACTAATATGGGGTTGCTGATGAACCAAAATTAGGAGTTAGTAAATGAAGCCAGTCATCAGCCACCACGGGCACCCATATATGAGAAATTATGTTATAAGGAGGACACTTGCTTTGTGACAGATCAGATGGATGGTTTCCACACCAATGCCCAAGGGTCCAATCAAGACTATTAGCGCCAAGGTCAAGAAAATCAAGGATGGAACTATAAAAGGGATAATACATATAAGGAAAACAATCGAGATGGATACTATGACAAGAATAGGGAATATGATCGAGATGGTGATTTGGCTCATAGAGATGGGTATAGGAGTGGACTATATGTGCCACCAAAAAATCATGATTTTAGGGTTGGTAGTCAAAGGATTGAGGAAATGCTTGATAAGTTATTGAACAAGGATGATGCACAAGATGAGACCTTGAAAGGGATGAAAGTTCACATATCAAGTATTAATCAGAAGATTGAGTATCACTCTATGGCTATTAAACAGTTGGAGAATCAAATTGGCCAGATGTCTACATAGATGAATCATCGTCAGAAGGGTACATTGCCAAGCAATACAGTACAGAATCCAAAGATTAATGGATAGTGCATGACAGTGACTACATGAGGTGGTAAGAATATGATTGGCCAACCAATTTCGGTAGTTGATGGTGTGGTTCGTGAGGAGACTATAGAAAATAAAGATGCAGAGCCTGGGGATGATAAGGCCAAGGATGGAGTAAGCGACGAAGTGGTGACACCAAGAAAGTTAAAACCCATACCTAGGCCTCCACCACATTTCCCCCAGAGGCTCAAGAAGAAGGATGAGGAGGGGAAGTTTTAGAATTTCATCTCCATGTTGACGCAGCTACCTATTAATCTCTCTCTCATTGATGCATTTGAGCAAATGCCCGGGTATTCCAAGTTCATGAAGGACCTACTAACTAAGAAGAGGACGATGAGTCAACAACTTGCTCAGGATCTTTACATTGTAGAGTTATTGCAACAAGGTCCTTAGTGTAGAAAAATAGGATCCTAGAGCATTCACCATACCTTGTACCATCAAAATCTTCCACTTTGCAAAGGAATTATGTGACTTAGGTGCCAACATCAACTTAATGCCACTTACAGTGTTCAAGCAGTTGGGCTTGGGAGCCCTCACATTGACTATAATGCGGTTTTTGATGGATGAAATAACTGTGAAGAAGCTTGTATAGATACTTTATAATGTTCTGGTCTGAATTGAGAATTTAATATTCCTCGTACTCTTTATAATACTCGATTGTGAAGTTGACTTCGCATCCCAAACATCTTGGGAAGACCCTTCCTAGCCACTGGGTGAGCACTAGTAGACATGGGATTCGGTCAACTCAAGTTTAGATTTTATGAAGAAGAAGTCATCTTTAATGTTTGCCAGTCCATGAAGAGAGCAGATGATCCAAAAGTTGTCTCTGTTATGGAAAGCATTAATGAAGTGCAACCTGAGGTACCAATTAAGGAAAGACTAGGTGTTAAAACTCTTGATGGTGTATTGATGAATTCTGAGAGTTACGGCATCCCAGACTATGATGAGATGGTAAAAGTACTTTGGGCACATGGATTTCATAGGCACTAACTCAAGCTTGAGTTGGACTTGAAAAATTGAGTCACCACCTACTAGACCATCATCCATTGAGAAGCCACCAGTGTTGGAGTTGAGGGCTCTTCTAGCCCTCTTGAGGAATGTCTTTTTGGGAACTAATAATACTTTTCCTATGATTGTTTTTGTGGATCCTTATGACGAACAGGTGGAGGAATTGATTTTTGTTCTCAAGAGATTCAAAAGGGCTATTGGATATATGATTGCAAACATCATTGGCATCCTACCTGGTATATGCACTCAAAAAATTCAACTTGTCAAGGATTATAAGCTACGCATTGAACATCAAAGGCGTCTCAACCCACCAATGCAGGAGGTTGTGCATAAAAAAAATCATTAAGTGATTTGACGCAGGTATGATATATCTAACTGCTGACAATGAATGAGTGAGTCCGGTTCAGTGTGCTCTATAGAAGGGAGGTATCACTGGGCTTTTGAATACTAGCAATGAGTTGATTCCCATGAGATCTGCCATAGGTCAGAGGGTTTCCTTGGACTATCGCAAACTCAATGTGTAGAAGGATCACTCCCTTATACCATTCATGGACCAGATGCTAGATCGCTTAACAGGCAAAGACTGGTACAATTTTCTTGATTGCTATTTAGGCTATAATGAGATTTCTATTGCTCCAGAGAACCAAGAGAAGACAACCTTTACATGTCCTTATGACACCTTTGCATTCAAGAGAATGTTATTAGGATTGTGTAATGCACCAACTACATTTTAGAGATGCACGATGTTTATCTTCTCAGATATGACAGAGGACAATATTAAGGTGTTTATGGATGACTTTAGTATTATTGTTGAAATGGTGTGAAGAGTGTCATCTTTTGTTGAATTGGGAAAAGTGTCACTTCATGGTCAAGGAAGGCATTATATTGGGACACAAAATCTCCCTCAAAGGTATAGAGGTTGATATAGCTAAGGTTGAGGTCATTAGGAAGCTCCCTCCACCTATCTTTGTAAAAGGTATGAGGAGTTTCTTAGGACATGCGGACTTCAATAGATAGTTCATAAAAGACTTATCTAAGATGGCACATCCATTGTCTAAGATACTTGAGAAGGATGTTGAGTTCATGTTTGATGATGCATGACTAAAGGTATTCAAAGGTTGAAGCAAATGTTGATTTCGGCGCCAATCATAGTTGCTCTAGATTGGACTCAGGCTTTCGAGATTATGTGTGATGAGAGTTTGGCCACACTTAGTGTGGTTTTGGGATAGTGTAGAGAGAAGATACTTCATCCCGTATACTATGAAAATAAATCCCTCTATGCAGCACAGAGAAACTACATTGTCACTGAGAAGGAGTTACTTGTAGTGGTTTTTGCGTTCAAGAAGTTCAGATCATATCTTTTGGGGAAAAATGTCATTATACATTCTGACCATTTGGCATTGTGATACTTGATAGCAAGAAGGATATAAAACCAAGGTTGATTCTATGGTTATTTCTTCTTTAGGATTTTGATTTTGAGGTGATTAATAGAAAGGGGATAGAGAATTAGGTTACAGACCACCTATCTAGACTTGAAGATGAGGCTATATAAAAACTCAACGATGGGGTGGATATTGATGATTCCTTCCCTATTGAGAGAGTATTGACGGCCTCACATGATTTTGTACCATCGTTTGCAAATTATGCAAACTACTTAGTTAGTGACGTTGTTTTATTAGATTTGATTTCTGACCAATGTTGTAAGTTTATGTTTGATGTGAAGAAGTTTTTCTGGGATGACTCATATTTGTTTCATGTCTGTGAAGATGGGATTATTTGTCACTTTGTTCTTGAGGTTGAGATGATGAGCAATTTGGAGGCTTGTCATTTATCATTGGTTAGTGGGCATCATAGTGGAATTTGAACAGGGCAAAAGATCATGCAGTGTGGCTACTATTGGCCAACCATCAACCAAGATGCCCACAACTGTGCTAAATTTTGTGATAAATGCCAGAGAGAGAGTGGTGTTTTCTAAAAGCATGAGCTCCCACTTAACCCCATCATAGTGATTGAGTCATTTGACATTTGGGGTATAGACTTATGAGACCGTTCGTCAGTTCTTATGGAAACAAGTATATTTTGGTTGTTGTGGATTATGTCTCAAAATGGGTGGAAGCAGTTGCTCTTCCTAACAATGAAGGTAAAAGGGTCATAACATTCCTTAAAAGAAACATCTTCTCTAAGTTTGGCACTCCTCGGGCAATTATCACCAATGGAGGTTTTCAATTTTGTAGTAGGTTGTTCAAGGCACTTCTTGAAAAGTATGGAGTAAAGCATAGAGTGGCAAAGTCCCATCCAAAGACAAGTGAGCAAGTTGAGGCATCTAACAAGGAGATTAAATAGACTCTATCTAAGACTGTGAAAGCAAACTAGATAGATTAGTTTTGAAGGTTTGATAATGCATTATGGGTGTACCGAACTGCATTCAAAACTCCCATAGGTATGTCTCTTTACCAACTTATTTTTGATAAAGCTTGTCACTTAACTATAGAGCTTGAGCACAAGGCAACGTGGACACTCAAGAAGCTGAATTTGGATTAGAATGATGTGGCTAATTCAAGACTGAGCCAACTCAACGAACTTGATGAGTTTCATTTGAGGGCATATGAAAGCTCGGTCCTGTACAAGCAAAGGATGAAGTTGTATCATGAATGTCGTATTGTGCATCACTAGTTTGCACCAGGAGACTTGGTTTTAATGTTTAATTCAAGGTTGAAGTTGTTTCCTAGAAAACTCAAGTTCAAATGGGTGGGACCTTTCAAAGTCACATATGTTTTCAACCATGGGATTATTGAGTTAGAGAACAAAAAAGGTATGAGATTCAAGGTGAATGGCCAAATGATCAAACCATACTTTGCCAATACTGATGAAGTGCAGACAATGGAAGTATGGTCACTTCGTGAAGTCTAAATAACAAAGAAGTATGATTCATGTCGCGATAACAAATCAGGCGCTACTTAGGAGGCAACCTAAGATAGAGTTGTAGTTTTCATATATTCTAGTTAATTTTTTTTTTGGACTCATAGGTAGTTTAATCTTCTTATTTTGGTTGTAATTTTGGACACATAAACTGGAAAGTTATAGGGTAATAGTTTATTTTGCTTAGAATATGCAGGAATAGGATTAAGGTAACAAACTAGTATAAAAAATGAGAAAATTTAGTTTTACGAATCAGTGTATGGGTCATTGTTTAAACAACGGCCCATGAAACTGATCATAGAACCATTTTAAGTGAGCATAAATTTATGCACTAAAATTCACGAGCCAACTTTACAGTTCATAGAAAATTTTACGGGCGGTAAATGGGATTTGTGGATTCCAGGTAAGATTCTAGAAATTTTGCTAAGTGTTGAGGGTACTTACGAACTTAACCTATGAGTCATTGAACAATCTATGACCCATGAAATGGAGTCGTAGTTGGTAAGCACTAAAAAGTCAGATTTTGAAACCATGAAACTAAATCTTACAGGTCGTAGAACCTTATAGGCCCATAATCGGGGTTTCAGTAAACAAAGTAAAAGAGGGGTAGTTAAAATTACTCCTCATTTTCTCACTATTTTCCAAAACAAACAAACCCTACACGTTTTTTCTTCCTCTCTGATCGACTCCGACCACCCTCACCATATTTTCTGATAAGAATTCCAACCACCATACACTATTCCGTTGAGGACCTAGGATTCTCCTACTTTGATTCTCATCATTTTCTTGGCTATTTTGTCTTGAAATTTCGTTATGTATCTCTGTAAATCCTTCGAATTGTTTGAATGATTAAGCTGAGGAATATTATGGTCTCAAATTTGTTGATTTTCTTGCCCTAGGGTTACTAATAGTTGGAGTATGGTTGTAGTTGTCTATTACTACTTCTTTGGCATTGTTGATCTTGTGATGATGATTGAATAATGGTACCCAGGACAACTTGATAATAATCCTTATGTATTCACTAAGGAAACCAATTCTATGGAATTATTTTTCGTGCTTAGTGATGTAAATTTCATGTGGTGTATGGACAATAATATTTTTCTAGTATGATAGTGAATGGGGATGGTGGAACTGAGACTACTAAAAGAATTTAAAATTGTTGCACTATGTGTTCCATGTGTATTATATTATTTGATCAGTGAATAGGAATGCCATTGTATTTTCTTTTACTGAATTTTTCATTGAGGTGTAGGATGGTAAATTTTCCTATGTATGAGTTGGGTTGAATTGGAATGTGTTCATTGCATGTTGGAATTATTTACATGTATTTGACTTGTTATTATACTTCGATGTTGATGAATTTTGTATACCCTGTTATTGTGAGTCAGTATATGTGCATGAGTGATTATTTATATTTTTTGTTGACTGGGACTTAGCTGAACTTTTAGTCGTTTAATGCATGTAATGGAATCGAATGGTAGACTTAGGAAATCAGTTGTTGTTTATAGAGATTATGGGGGTCTTCTATGGACCATGGTTTAATCCTCGAACCCTAGTCGTCCCTTGTAAGTTAGGATCAACAACTTAGAATTTTCAAAAGTTACCAGGACGAACCTGTTTATAAGTCGTAGTTTAATCTATAGCCCATAAATAGTATTCATAATTTCCAACACCTTGAAAATTGATTTTTGACTTTGTACCTATGACACAGTCTACGACTCGTAGTTCATTCTATGAATTATGACATGGTCCATAAGTGCATTTCCAGTAGATAAATTTATTATATCTTATTTCTGTGAAGGCTTTCTATGGCCAGTAGTTTACTCTACAGCCCGTAGGTGAGCCTTCGTAGTTTCTTTTGTGAGAATTTTAGTTTGAATTTTTCTTTTCTTTTTAGCATTCTCTAGGAATCATGTGTGTTTATATTATGTGTTTTCAGGTATCATGGGTCCACGATCGAAGCCAGATGAGATACAGGCTTTGTAGGCTAGACTCCGTGATGATCCATTAGAATCTGAGGCCAGCGGCTCCGTGAAGGAACTCGACATCCATCCAAATGAGGGCGTCGAGCTTCGACATACTAAGATGACATCCAGACAGTTAGTGTCATCCCAACCACCTGACATAGCTACTCAGCCTTCCAAGTCTAAGGACGTAGGTTCACATCAGAGTAATTCCATCCAAATGACGGACTCTAGAGAGGGGGGTCCTAGTCAGTCACGTAAGACAGAGATAGCTTCGAGTTAGGTCAGGATTCGAGTTTAGGGTCTATTGAGTCAAGCAGGTATCACCCAACACCAGTTCCTACTATGGACTGATGAGATGCTGGTGCGTCAAGGGCATGCAGGAAATATATAGAAAAGGTGTCTTGCATGATGATAGGGGTCAATAGGACCAAACCATATTTGATAAGCCATGGATAATCACCTCTAAAATTAAGAATGCATTGAAGCTTTGTGACACTATGGCCCATGATAGCTTAGACTGCATAGCAGCACCATTAGGGAAGTATTCCCCATTGTTGGTTTGTGAGTTCTTTGCTTTGTATGCTGCTACTATAATTGAGGCTATGCTGAAAAAGGAAAAGCCCCTCTCACAGCCTAAATTGACCTAGACAATGGTGCACAGATTTCCAATAGATCTATCAGAGGCCACCATCCGTGGGTTCTTGTTTGGACCTGAGTACTAGGACCTAGTGGCTACAACTGAGTTCTAGTATAGATTAGGCAGGCATGGGATAGAGTATATATGAAAGATGTGGTCCAAAAGGCTGCCTTGATAAGCTAGATTCCTAGTCATATAGCTGAGCAAGGCCAGGAAACTGACTGGTTTCCAGTTGCACGTCTATTATAAAGGCTTCACTTAACTTTACTGGCATGTTTTTCTAAGCGGTTATGTATACACGGATCTAGTTGACCCAAGTTGATAATACTCTAATAGAATATCACACAGTACTGGTTTCTAGCATTATTTCTAGGTATGATATTGATTTCACTAGATGTATAGTCTAGGAGATACATAAGAGCGCCTTGAGGAGGTCCACTTCAATTCAGTTCCCTTATTTGTTTCATCGACTATGTATAAAAGTAGGGGCAGAGATCCTACTCAATATGGTTGTGATGATAGAGGTTCAGCATACTTAGGATACCAGCCTGATCAAGGTTGATGAGAATACAGTGGCAATATAGAGAGCACCGCACATTACAGTCAAATTACTGTAGATATTCGCCATAGCACCACATCCTGAGGACACTTCCACCACTATTGCAACTGCTGCTGAACAAGAGAGGTCCCCACTGACTGATATTGAGAGGGATGTGGGGCTAACTACTACTTCTTCTATTGTACCAGAGGCCATACTCATATATCTCTAGGCTACTAGCATAGTTTATGTGTCTGTAAAATCTATTCAGGCTCTGGTATAGGATAGGTTCGCACTGAGTCCCAACTGACTTAATTATTATAAAAAATTAGGCATTGGGTTTGCAAGTCCATAGCAGAGTATAAGGATTGCACACAGGAGCACTTCACAGTCGCACTTGAGAAGAGATTGGCACTATTTCATAGTCGCATTAATGCATTTGAGAGGCGGGTAGAGGATCACCTCAGTTCAACTAAGATCCTAGATATTATAGCCGTCTAGGCAGAGATCCCACAGCTCCGTGATGAGATGAGGCCAGTGAATCTAGACCCTTGACGATCCCCATGTCAGATATTACTATAGAGGAGCTGGAATTATTTACACATGATCCCCCAGCCCATGTTTCTAGGAAGAGGCACTATACTACTGATGATGATCTCGTGGATGCTAAGCTTCATATTGAGAGGTTGGAGAAAGAACAGATTAAGTCTATTAGATGAGCCACTATAGTTAATGAGGAGGTGCAGCGTAGACGAGGGGAGAAAATGGCATTGGGTGCTAGCACATCCATATAGACGGCCGCAATGAAGGAGACCACCCGGCAGGTTAAGGGTGGTGATCCACAGACTGACACTGGCGCTTAGGTGCCCAGGTATATCCCTTTTTTACCCCAATATTATATTTTGTTTTATTTTGTTGCATTGAGGACAACGCAAAGTTTTTTCTATGGGGTATGGGTAGTTATAGACCTCGACAAATTTTGAGTAACCAAGGCCTATATCTACTCCATTTTTTTAGTCTGTAAAGCTTTCTTGATTATATTCTTTCCCTAAGGATATTTACTTTCTGTTGAACTGACATATTTAGGATATATAAGTTGTATTGGTAGCATATTGTACTGATATCTGTGGCATATGTTAGTATATACTAAAAATGATACCCCTTTATTTTTTATGATGTGTTGATCGGTAGTTTTGATAACAATCATGTTGGATCAGTAGTTGATAGTGTTATTTCTGATAAAGATAGGGATAATTTAATAAAATCATGATATGAGAGTCTATGTCGACATTGTATTCAGTGCCAAGTATGTGTGTGCGTTATTGCATGATTCTTATATTGTGTTTCAATCCAGAACTTGTCATGTTACTCTAACTGAAACTGTAAGTTAGTTGATTAGGAAAGGATCATTGGTTGTTGTTCATATTAGTCTACTTAGCCTAAAATAACCAACCAAATGCAGCAGGTATCCCTTGATCCCAATATTTGAGCCTTACATGTACCCTTTCTTTGTAAATATCTGAGTAATCAATCCTTTTTGTCTGTGTAATCTTGAATATTGGCCTTGGTCCCTCCTTGAATATTGTGCACCTCAACTCAGGCTAAAAGCCTAAGTTGATGGTGGCTACCAAAAGTGGTTGTGGTTCACAGGTTGGATATTGTGCACTTCAACTCAGGCTAAAAGCCAAAGTTGAGGGTGGTTGTTGCAAAGAAATCATAGCAAGACTGGGAATGAAGCATATTAATACAATAAAAAAGGGAAATATATGAAGTGGGTGCGAGAAAAATAGATAAATGCCAAAAATCTGAGCTAAAAGAAAAAGAATTGAAAAAATAAAAGGCAAAAGCTGAAAATTAGAATAAATGCACTCGAAAGTGTTTGAAATAGGAAAAAGGGTAACAATGAGTTAAAAGATCAAGGTTGGTAAAAGTGTGAAATAATGCAGTATCAAGGAGTGCCATTAGTCACTATGTTCCAAAAATATCATACCAAGCCCCCCGACCCTACATTACAAGCTAAGAAATTTCTATAGTGATCCTAGTTCAACTAGTCAAGTGTAGTGGTCATGAATATAAGGGCAAGCCTTTGGTATTTAACATAGTATTTGAATATCTATTGTAAGTGTGAGTGTTTTTATCAGCCCCTAGCAAATTGAATCATAATACATCAAGTTGAGTTAGAAATGGGACTTCTTTCTGTGAAGGCACTTAATCATATTGTTAACTATGGACTATCTCAGTGATTATTATTTATGTACATTGTCTTGACTATCAAAGTTACACTGTCATGTATTGATCCGCTCGAGTTTGTTTGATAATTGTCTTGTATATAAACTGATGGTTTGACTGGGTATCTATGATTTACTGGGTTATGATGTATGCCATGAGATTGAGGTCTATGTGTTTTTGTACTGCTTATGTTAGATTGAGTCCATCGCTTGAGGACAAGCAATAATTTTAAGTTGAGGGTGTTGATGTGTCGCCAAAATACAACAATTTTAATTCTTTAAACTTAGAATTTTGTATGTTCTCAAAGAGATGTTATTAGGTTTGATATGTTTTTATGTTGATTTTGCATGATTATAGGAGTCAGGAAGTTTTTGTGCTAACTTTGACAAATTATAACTTTTGGAGGTTTTACGAGACCATCTATGGTCCGTGGTTCATTCCACGACCCGTGGATGGGTTTCGTGGTTCTGATCCAGTGAAGGGCCAATTTTTTGAAGATGATATTATGTGATACCAGTACATGTCGTAGGTAATTCTACGGTCCGTACATCAGTTCGTGGTGTAAGGCCCAAAGAATATGTATAGTTGCTAAAGTTACAAGACGAAGGCTTTTATTGGTCGTAAGACAAATGACTGTCGGTAGGAAGCAGTTCATACATTGAAGGCAGTTTTTGAAGGATGTAGTTTACAAAGTCATTTACGGGACATGAATGCATCTACAGCTCATAACTCCATTCGTGAAGAGCCTTGATTCTAGTTTCCTATTTCGTTTAGGATTTTGGCTTTCTTTTACTACAAATAGGTTTTTAGGTCTTTTTAGATGTACAGAACTTGAAACTTGATATTATTACTTTGTTTAAGGGTGTTCTTGGAAATGTTCATGTAGAGAACTTTTGATCTTATATTTGGGTTGTAATATTGTGATTTTCTTGAAGATTTTGGATTTCTTGTTCTTCAATTCTTTGTTGTAAATGTTTAATTATGCAAATTCATAACATGATCCTTTCATCTACAACGAACATGAGTAACTAAATCCACAACTAGGGTTGTGGGAACCAAGAGAAACTAACAAAGTAAAAACAAATAATTTGTAATTCTTGGAAAGTGTGCATGCATGTATTATTTATCTCTTTGCTTTGAATGTCTTTTAATGATTACAAGTTTTAGAACTCTCCTTATTCTTATTTGCTGGACCAAGGGGGTAATGAATGAAAAAAGGGATAAAATAACAAGATTTGGCGTGAGCTCACTCATCTAATCAGGTTGAATGGACTAAGGGATGGTTGTACTAGGACAAGGTTTTGCCTAGTTACTGGATCGAGGGATTAGGTGAGCATAACTTATAAGTTATTTATGCTACATACTAGAAAATATTTACAATCACTACGTTCAAAATTCATGGGGAACACAATAACCTAGTTACATCTCTCACTAAATTTAAACCACTTGTATTGACTATTTGAGCTTATTCTAGGTTTAACCATTGCTTTTACATTAAAAACACCCCTTTGGGAAGTAAGCCGATTTATTCATCTTTATCAGTTTAATTACTACAATTTTAGACCTTATTCCTCATAGGATCGAGCCTAACCGTTTTTAGGTTCTATGTTTGAACAGCTACCGTTTATACCTTAATTAGGAGGTATATTTTGGGAGTGATCATAAGGCCCTAGTATCTATATTTGTATGCCAACTTGGCCCTAATAAGCCCAGAAGGTACACCTACGCAAAATTATGGTATGCCTAGGTGAATGGATACAAGAATTAGTAATAGATGGTACGAGATCTAAACCACTGAGAACACAACATAATGTGGAGCCTCTAACTACTAACAACCATATGGAACCTCTAACTCCTCACACTGTGCTTGTACGCCAGCAAACTACATCCTCCCGACTAGACCTCCAACTGGGGAGTCAGCCAGGCTAGATGGTCTAACAAGAAGTGGAGCCTCTAACTCCAAAGTAAGCAACTAAAGAGTTGATCAGTTGAGTCTCTAACTTGGAAATAACCACTAAAGCTTGACGCTATCCGACTCAAGTTTACTAAGCAAGTCTACAAGGATCTATGACTTTCAAGTCACATCGCACGTGTATGTAACAATACCAACTCAGAACAATGCAAGTTAGGGCATCACTAGCCTAAGCCTAGGCTAAGGCCCAACAAAAAGCAAATAATTAGAATATCACAAGTATCCAAAACCACTATAGATAACCCAGCAGTACACTAGCAGAACAACAATGTTAATATAAGTAATAGGTAATCAGAATCACAATGGATATAACATAGTTTTCAGTATCATAAAGCCCAACACATCAAACTATCATCTAAACAGTCAGCTACAATCGCTCAAGTAGCACCAATACTCAACTTGCCTCTATCATGCTCCATATCGCCTTTACAGTTCTTATCATATGCGATTACAACCCAAAACAATACTAAAACTGGTTGTTACAATGGATATAGCTATTACAATGTCCAAAAAATCATCACAATCTAAAACTAGCATGTATATAGCCTTTAACTCAGTAATTCCCAACAATATTAAAGCACTCAACACATATTTCACTAAATCTAGGAGGAAGGAAGCCTAGCCTACCGAAAAGGCATATCAAAGTTCTCTGAGTCAATCCACACAAGCTTTACTCCTCTGGATCTCCTCTAAATGCAACTCAACTATCAAAATATAAATCACAATGTTAATTTGGTTGTGTAGACTATAATATTTCAAGAAACGATGAAAATATGTTAATTACGATTAAACTAGGGAAAAATTAGTCCCACAATCGAAATACCAAACCAGCATCTATAAAATGGTCTCTACACCTCACCTAGTCTATAGCAAGAAGTTGAGCTCAAAACGAGGCTCAGAACAATGAGAAATAACCCAAAAATCAAGTTACATTTCTTATCAAAAAACTTAAATATTCAATAGTTTGTTTATCAAATTTCTAAAAAAATATAGTCAAACCAGTTGAATCCAAACATACCACAACGTAAGTCTCGAAAAATACTTTAATTTAGACAAATATTTCACTGAATTCTGAAAAGAAACTGTGGAGTTATCTTAGTTCACAGTTTTCAGCATTTCACGACGTTGTATTTAGCAAAAATAGTAAATTTTACCTCGAATGGCATGCCAAAGAAATTTCCAACACTTCCACGATGTTCCTCTCAAAAAATACACAAGTTAGCCTTTTGAATCTCCCAAATTGGATGAAAAATGACCTCAAAACTACAGTGTAAAGTGAGAGAAATATATAATATAATCTTCCTAGAAATAGCCTTATATGTTGCCACATCATTTCCATGTGTGTCACCGAATTGTGCAATATGGAAGCACTGCAGCATACCACATCATTGTCTTCCTTCAGCAACTATCCAACACTTTTTTTATGTTTCAGGCTGGTTCAAAATCTGATTTTCATAAACAAACTATGTTACCCTACTAATTTCGACATTCTGGATCCGACGACACATATGAAATTCCTATTGGAAGTCGTTAGATTCGATGTAAGTCTCACTTCTTTATATCTAACTTTTAACGAAAGAACCAAGGGGGTCAAATCACATTCAGAAGTCTCCAGTACCAAATGAAGGGTCGTTCTAGACTAAACTCGACATTCTGGAGCTAATCGTGCTTTCAAAATTCCCATCCAGGCACGTTCCCCAAAGGTGTTGACTAAAGTCAACTATTGTTCTATTTTGGAGGCTAAATTTTCAAAACTTGATATAACTAACACCGAACATGCTCCTAACCTAATTTGGTCATTTCAGAGTTGATGACATTGTAAGAATTCCATTCCTAGGTCATTTACTAGGACTTTATCTAAAAGTTCATTTTGCGGTTATAATTATCCTTTTAACTTGAAAAGCTGCATATTTACTAAATGATTCACCCAACAACTGAATTACTAGTATTGGTAAGTCAAATATCGCCCGAGGTCACTATGCAAATTCTCAAACTGATAAAATATTCATGAAAACATAGAAATGACCTGGAGGGTCATCATAAAATCCCCCACTAAAATAATTTTTGACCACAAAAGTAAGGATAAAAGCATACCTGAAGACTCAAATAAGTTGGGGTACTGCTCTCCCATGTTTGTCTCTAACTTCCAGTAGCCTCTTCAATCGGTCGATGGCACCACTGAACTTTAAGTACTAGTACAATTCTGGAACACAACTACCTAACATATCTAGCCAAAATGGCTATTGACACCTCAACAAATGTCAGATAGTCATCTAATTCAACAAAATCATACTGAAGCACATATGACTCGTCCAGATTATAACTGCGCAACATCGATAAATGGAAAACTGGATGTATAGCTAAATATGTTGAAGGCAAGGCTAACTCTTATGCAACTAGCCCCCACTCGTCTTAGGATTTCAAAAGACTCAAGATATCAGTGACTAAGCTTACCCCATCTTCCAAACCTCATTACTCCCTTAAAGAGAGATACTCTTAGAAACACCCTATCACCAACCTCGAAACACAAAAACCGGTGCCTGTGGTTGGCATAACTCTGTTATCGGCTCTGAGTTGTCCTCAACTTATCTTTAATCACGTGAACATTGGCCAAAGTATCCTGAAGCAGATCTATACTATATGGACTCGACCTTGTGAACTCAAACCACCCAACAGGAGTATGACATCATCTACTATATAATGCCTCAAATAGGACCATCTGAATACTCGTATGGTAGCTATTATTATATGCAAACTCATCTAAAGACAAAAAATGGTCCCACTGACCGCCAAACTCTAACACACAGGCCCATAAGATATCTTTGATGACCTAGATAGTATGCTTTGATTGGCCATCGGACTAGGCAAGAAATACCGCACTCAAATCAACTCGGGTACCCAACTCTCTCTAAAATACTCTCTAGAGGTTAGAGGTGAACTGTGAATCTCAATCAGGTATAATATATAATGACACCTCATGCAAATGGACTATCTTTTTAATATAAATATGAGCCAATTGCTCAACACTAAAGGTAAATCGAATAGGGAGGAATTGTGCTAATAACCTAGATGCTACCAAAACACCTAGAAGTATGAGGTAAGCCTACTACAAAATCTATGGTCACCCTCTTTTATTTGAACTCAGGAATGGGTAGCCTTTAAAGTACCCCACCAGGCCTCTAATACTCAGCCTTTACCTACTGACAGCTAAGATAATGCAAAAAATACGTAGTGATTTATCTATTCATGCCATCACACAAGTAATGTTGCCTCAAGTATCAATACATTTTTTCTATTCCTAGATGAACAGAGTACCTAAAGTCAAGAGCCTCACGTAGAATCAACTGTATCAAACCCCCAACTTTGGGAACATATAAACTGCTATCAAATCTTAGAACCCCATTTGAATCAACTGTAGCCTGAACACCAACACCCTGAGCAACTCTATCTTTGAGGGTCACCAATGACTTATCCTCGAGCTATTTGGCACGAATTTAATCAATTAACAAAGTTTGAGCCCCAATAAAGGCTAATATTCTTCTAGATTCTAAAATATCCAATCAAACTAATCTATTAGCTAAGGACTGGATGTCCAAGGATAAAGGTCGCTCCTATGTAGATATATGTGCTAAGCTACCCATATTTGCTGACTTTCGACTCAAGGCATCCGCTACCATGTTCACGTTGCCCAGATGATACAGAATAGAAAGGTCGTAATTTTCAAGTAGCTCAATCCATCACCTCTTTCTAGAATTCAAGTTCCTCTGAGTCATAATATCTTGTAAGCTCCGATGATTTATATCTATGTCACAATGAACACCATATAAGTAATGCCTCAAAATCTTGAGCGTAAATACTACCATCGTCAACTCTAGTTCGTGAGTAGGGTAGTTAAACTTGTAGGCCCTCAACTATCGGGATGCATAAGCATAACTTGACCCCTCTACATCAGAACATAACCTAAGCTAACATAGAAAGCATCACAGTAAATACTAAATTTCTCACCCTCAATAAGAAAGGCTAGAATAGGGTGGTGGTCAATAACTCCTTAAGCCTCAGAAAGCTAGCCTCACACTCCTGAGACAAAACAAATGGCACACTCTGGTGAGTCAAATGAGTCAATGGTGTTACAATAGTACAAAAAGCATCAACAGACCATATGTAGTACCTTGCGAAGCCAATAAAACTCCTAACCTCTATCATAGAAGTGGGTATATGACAACCATGAATAGACTAAATCTTTATTGAATCTACCATGATGCCATATTTGGACACCACGTGCCCTAGGAATATCACAAACTCAAACCAGAACTCATATTTAGAAAATTTAGCATATAACCTGTGATACCTGAGTATCTATAGCACGATCCGGAGATATTGGGCATGTTGCTCTTGGCTTTGTGAGTATACCATAATATCATCTATGAAAACTATGCCAAAAGAATCCAAGTATGTCTTAAACACACGAATCATCATATCCATAAATACAGTAAGGGCATTAGTCAGCCAAAAGACATAACTAGAAACTCATAATAACCATAACAGGTCTGGAATACAGTCTTCGAAGTATCCTCCACCCTAATCCTCAATTTATGGTAACCTGACCTCAAATCTATCTTAGAAAACACTACTACTCCCTGTAACTGGTCAAACAGATCATCAATACGAGGCAGAGGATAATGGCTTTTCATCATCACCTTATTTAGCTGCCTATAACCATGCATATTCGAAGAGTCTTGTCCTTCTTTTAAAAAATAGAATAGAAGCACCCTAGGGAGATATGCTTGATTGAATGAAACCCAAATCTAGAAGACCATGAAGTTGAACAATGAGCTCTTTAAGCTCAACAGAAGTCATTCGATGAAAGGGGATGAATATTGATGTGCTACCAAAATGAAGCACTTTTGATGCTTAAAACTTGGAATTTTATGTGTTCTCAATGTGATGTTAGTAGGTTTGATTGTGTTTCTGTCTTTGTTTTGCAGGATTATAGTGTTAGCAAAGTTTTGGGAGAAAGATGCTAAAGTTGCTGGTTTTTGGTTTTCCTCGAGACCATCTAAGAGTCGTGGAGTAGCCCATGAGTCATGGAGAGAGTTTGGTATATAGTTCCAATGAGGGGTACAAAGTTGAAGTCAACTCTATGAGGAGAATCCACGAGCCATACAATGTTACACGAGCTGTAGAGTGATGGTCGTTCCCTGAGGATAAAAAATTGGATATATGTTGAATAGTCATCAGATGATACCTTCCACGGGCCATGGAATCTTCATGGTCCATGGAATGGTTTCGTAAAAGTTAGCTCTTGAACACTACTAGACTCCACGAAACCCCGATCTATGGGCTATAAAGTGGTTTATGAGCCGTAAAGAGGTCCCATGAAGGTTGCCGATATAGTTTTCCTAGTTCATTTTGGATTTGTATTTTACTTATTATAAATAGGTTTTTAGGTTATTTTTCATAATATTCCCAAGGAGAACGAAGTTTAAACCTTGTTTTAGTGAATACACTTTCATTTATCATACATGTGTTGTTGATTCAAACTTGTGATCTTAATTGAAGAGTTGGATTTTGTGGTTTCAATTTCATCTTGTAAGTGCTTAATTATGTTTTTCTACATCATAATCTTTACATTTACACTGATAATGCACAGCTAAATCCACAACTAGGGTTGTGAGAACCATGATGAACTAATAAGGTAAAATTAGTTAATATGTAATTCTTGAAAGGTGTGTTAGGGCATATTAACTATTCTCTTCACTTTAATTATTTTTTAATGGTGACCAACATTAGAATTCACCTAGTATCACTTGCCAGATCAAGGAAGTGATGAATAGGAAAACAGGTAATTAATAGGAGATGATTGAGCTCTTTATCACTAATCAACTTAACCAAATTAAGGGGAGGCTGTACTGGGATAAAAGTAAGGGTTAGTAGTGCCACACCATGGAGATGGATCAAGTTTAGGGGTGAAATATACCTATTTTTTGGATCAAAGACTTAAGTAAACCTAACTTCCTGTCCTAAACCTACACACCAGAAGAGAATTGTAAGTGTTTGATTGTCACGACCCGGATAGGGGGCCTAGATGTGACATGGTGAAAG
The DNA here is from genome assembly GCA_038996855.1 of Solanum aculeatissimum. Taxonomy (NCBI): domain Eukaryota; kingdom Viridiplantae; phylum Streptophyta; class Magnoliopsida; order Solanales; family Solanaceae; genus Solanum; species Solanum aculeatissimum. The sequence goes on along the minus strand of JBCEWC010006592.1, from coordinate 34 downwards.
AGGACCCGAAGACCCTCGATCAAGCCATCATAGT
>JBCEWC010006591.1:0-22782 GCA_038996855.1 Solanum aculeatissimum | reverse complement strand
TTTTAAAGTTAACTTAGTTTTCTTAATTTTTCTTTAAAAATTAAGTGGCGACTCTGTAATTTTGAGAATTCGATTGTAACTTAAATTAATTAGGTAATTAATCGAATTTTCGAAAACAAGTCATTTTTTCATATAACAAAGACGATAATGTAAATTTGCATTAATAAATAGATGGAGTACAAAAGAGTAAAAACTAAATACTAAAGTGAGTAACTAACCACTTAAGTACGGTAAAAAATAAAATAGGTAAAGTTCCATTGTCCTATTACTGTTAAATTATTAATATTTAATATTTACAAAGGGATAAAATAGTAACTTATTATAATCTCATTGGGTTATCGGTTTATCGATATCGAACCAATAACCCAATTTTTTTTTTTCCAAAATCATTAAAAACCTGATAATCTAATAATCAATAATAATAAATTAATAATATTTTTATTGATTCGATTTTTACAACCCCGTAAGAGTAGTGAAAAGTCAGAAAATAGATGATGAGTTTTGATTAAGATTCTCTGAGTAAAATCACATGTAATAATTCACATAAGAATACATTATATATACATGTGTAAAAGAATCTTTGCAGAAAATAAGTACCTATATTGATCTATGTACATAGGGTGAAACTTTCACTTTATTCAAGTGTACATTGGACAAAAAAATGTGACTGATAGTAATAATATATTTTTTTTCTTTTAGTGGAAATAAATTAAAAGGTTATAAACTATTAATCAAGTCCACAAAGATCTCACAAGTAAAATCTAAATATATATATATATATAAATTTTTAACTTGTAAGGCGGTAGAGAGACATAAATCAAGTTTATTTTATATAGTACTGCTTGAGTTTTGAAAGAAGGGTGAAAATTATTATTTATCATTCTAGAAAATGAAGAAAATACTGATTACCGTTAAAGATTGTGATTGAGTGATAAGTATTCTTCCGTCACTGATTAGATAATTGAGTTTTACTTTTTGAAATGGAATCGATTTCAATAGAATTTTTTCGCAATCATAGACGATCAATCAAACTCTAAAGTTGATACCAAACAATATGTGAGTCATCATATATTACTCATTCAACTAATTCACACACGATGTTTACATCAAATCATATGAATTTACTATTAAAAAAAGGTGAGTTAATAAGGTACGAATTAATAATCGTGATTGAATGTCAAAAGTTAACACATATCATTCATCTATTGATTTAATATAAATATCAAACACGAATAAATTTTTATCTTACTAAAATCTTAAACGATAGATAATACCAATCAAAGATTAACATCCTTACATTAAAACAAGTCATACTATTATGAATGGATTATTATTTTAGTATAATTTTGACCAGGTAATTTATGGCTGACTTTATGTCAAGTTAATAAAAAAAAAATTATGGAACTTTCTTAAATCTAGAATTAATTACTCTAATCATTATGGATATCACGTTGGTTGGTATTTAATTTTATATTATATAGTACGTATTTAGTGAGAATTAGTAGTAGTTTTTCTTGTTAAACCTATTACTATACAATATTTAGTAAACTAGAATATTTTACTAAGTCAAATAAAAAAAAGTCAAACTTAATTTAGTTTTTTATAGTAATATAATTGATTTTTCAACAACTTAAAGTCATTCTCATTTATATCATCCACAATACTAATAATTGTGGATGACAAATAAATTAATCTAAGTAATTAAAAAGATAATTTCATATTACCTACCTTAATAAATTATTTTTTTCTTCTACATAGCAATATTTTTTTGGGTCCCAAATGATATATTCACGTATCACTTGATATGGACAACTTCTTCCTACATCATGGTTTATTTTTTTTATTTAAGGTTTGAATTTAAATATCAATAATAGATTATTGCAAGATCATGCAGTGAGATGGTTAATAAATTATAGTTTGAGCTCGAGATTTTGAATTAATAATTTTTTTTAAGCGTTTACTCTTTTCGAATAATTAGAATTATGAAAATAATTGTTGATATGAATTTTAATACTTTATTTAGTTTGTGGACCAAACAATCCCTTAGTTATCTACTCATTGTGAATAAGAAAAATGTTATATTGGTGAATTTCAAAAACTCAATAATTAGAAAAAGGACATTGTACTTCAAAGACAACAATGTTTCATGTGTCCTAATATCCATAAAGATTTGTTCTAGTAAACTTTTGAAACCAAAGTAAAGAAAAGAAAAGAAAGATGAGGGCAAAACAAAGATCTGGTCAAATACTATATGGAGCGGAGTGAGGACCAGTTCATAAATTGTTCGTGGTATACTGATAAATATTCTTTCATTCTTTAATTAAAATTTTTATTCAAATTTTGTGCATCTTCCATATGAAAAATATATGGTACGTTGAATGTTGAATGTAATTGATGATCTTAAATTAAAGATATGTTGAATGTACCAAAATATACTTTAATTTTGTAGTCTTAAATATCTCGTATGAAAAGTTAAAATTTAAGAATTGTTAAAAGGAAACAAATATTTTTTTAAACAAATTATAAAAAAAATAAGATAAATAAATCAAAACGGAGAAAAATTCTTTTCATAAGGCATAAATTTATATTGTTTTGTCATAAGATTTCAAAAGATATGCCCAAAATGACTTCGAAAGCCTTATAGTTTAAGTATTATATATAAGTTCGATTGCTAACGAACAAAAAGTACTTCCTCCATTTATTTTTACTTGTCCCTTATTGATTTTATACAGAGAATAAAAAGTAGTAAATGATAAAGATAATTTTACCAAATCACTATTTGAATATAATAAATATAATGTCTTGAAAAATATAATAGGAAAATGATTATCATTAATAATAAGTATAAATTAAAAACTAATAAGTGTAAATTTATCTCTTGATTTCGTAAAATGGACAAGTATTATTAGATATCTCAAAATAATATAATGAATAAGTAAAAATGAACGGAAAAAATAAAAATAAACCTGTTTAAAAGATACAATATACAATTTAAAGAAAATTTCAATATAAATTTAAATTTAATCGAATTTAGAACGAGTACCACAAAGAAAGTGAGGACCAAGTCCCTTAAGAAGAAGCCACAATTGAAACTACTTTTGACTAAAAAAAAATACACAAACGGCTAACAAGCATCCATCGCTCTCTCTTTGGCTTCGTCAAAGCTACTTTATTTTCGAAAACGATTTATCAACCACACCTTTAGATTATAATAAAAAATGGAAAAAAGTACAAAAAAACAGCGTCGTTTAACAGATTTTTCAAACAAAACGGCATCGTTTTCATGTTGTTAATATTGGTTATGGTCCCCCTTGTTTTGTTTGAAAATTAATTTTTTAATTTGCCCATATTGAAACCCGATTATATTTGGATTCGTGGCACGTAGAAGAGCTAAGCACTCCATTATCGAAATTTTTTTTATTCATGAAGATCAAACTTAAAAACTCTTATTAAGAAGGAAATAATCTTATTTGCACATTTTATTGTTTTTTATTATGACTTTATAAAATATAATCTGAAAAAAGTAAGAAATTGTCGAGAAACGGGTCACCATTTATTCTCTCTCCCTCCAAATCCAAACCTTCCCTTTTCTCTTTCTTGGGACAATCAAATTCTGCAGATTTCTTTTTAGGAACAAGAAATTGTTGGCTTTTTTAATTTATTTTTTTCATTTTTTTTGCTTTTTACTTCTTTTCTGGACTGTATTGTGAAGTTAGTTTCACACTTTCTTTTTCTTGTGTTTCTTTTGTACCTCAAAAGTGTCAAAGTTATCATCCTTGTTATTTTACTTACATTGGTTTAGTCCAAGGACCCATTTTTTTCATTTGGGAGTTTTCTTTTTTCATTCTGGTGTCTGTATTTGGAGTGCAATGGTAGTAAAGTTGTCTTCTTTGCATTATTTCAAGAACCCATTTTGCTTTTTTTGCATTGAGCTTTGATCTGGGAATATTTTCCTTTTCTTCATCAGTTGTTATTTTTCTTGTATGATAAAGTTGTCACCTTTTTGCTATTTCTGCTTAAGTTTTTCAAGTTCAAGACTTGATTTTGCTCTTTGAATTGTATCTGGGGTTTGTTTTCTCCTTTATTCACTTGGAGGAACTTGAAAATGGCAGAAGCTTCATCAAATGTTCGATTGGTTCGTTGTCCTAAGTGTGGAAATCTTCTCCCTGAGCTTCATGACTTTTCTGTTTATCAGTGTGGTGGTTGTGGTACTGTTCTCAGAGGTACTTTGCTTTCTATTTAGTGTATTATTCCTCTATACCTTATGTTGAACCAAGTAAAATCATTCATAGAGAAGTTTAAACTATTTGAGTGGAATTTAATGTGGTCTCTGCAGTGGCGGAGCCAAGATTTTCACCGGGTAGTCAAAGGGGACTCCACAATTACTATGTATGCGTAAATAATAATCTTTATCGTGTAGTACTCCCTTCGATTCAATTAGTTTGTCTGATTTTGATTTAATGCGAAGTTTAAGAATTTTTTTGATAAGTAACAACAATGACATGTCCGGTGTAGTCTCACAAAGTGTGGTTTGATGAGAGTAGAGTGTACACAGACCTACCACCTCAAAGGTAGAGAGACTCTGATAGAATCTCGGAAACCAAAGATGTGTCAAATATACCAAAATATCCTTTGTAATCTTAAATATACCATGTGTGAAGTTTGAATTAAAGAGTTGTCAAAAAATGGAAAGAGGCATTCTTTTTCAAACAGAATAGAAAGGAAAGTAAAACAAGTAAATTGAAACAGAGGGAGTACAATGGATCTGTAGAACTCCTTACGGTAGTCTAGCTTCACTAATGGGTGTCTGAGTGGATGATGACATGAGATGGGCTTTCATAAAGCCTACACAAACTTGTGTGGGACTGAGACATAGTTCATAGTTGTTGTTGTTTGAGCTGATGAAGATCTTGAGTTTTAACTTTTAAGTCTCAACTTTACTACAAAAACATCTGCTACACAGTCCCAAATAAGTGGATAGGTTCTATGAATCTCTGCTTTTTGATTAAGCTCATTTCGTATCATTATTAAGTTTTGAGTCTCACCTTCATTGATTCACCAAAAAATATTGTCAACTTGTTTGTTCTAAGAAAATAATCAGCCACCCCCCCCCCCCCCCCAACCAGGGTGATGGTATGAATTGAAGATGAAAAAGTAAAAGGTGTCATTTCTAACGGTTCAAGCTTTTAGATGAGGCTTTTTACATAGTAATCAAACACTTTCTCCCTGTGCAATTGTTTCTTTGGTATTCCCATATTCAGGAAGCAAAGTTTTTGTAATATTTCGTATCAATGGTAGGATAAGTTTAGAATCGATTTTTGTTTTTAAGATTCTAAATTTCTGTTTTGCTTGTTATTATGATGGTGCAGCAAAAAATAAGGGGATTTTGGAGGATGGCTTGTCTGAGGTATCAGATGGTGAAAAGGTTAGAGCAGTTTCTGATAGAGGAGATGTTGCTGTGAATGTAGATACTGTTTCTGATTTTGTTGAGGAACGTGGTGAATTGCAACCGGGTAGGACAGAAGGGAGAAGTCAAAATGGAAGAATGGTGTCACATCGTCGTGTCATTTCAGGATCCGATGATAAGGAAGTTTTGGATGGTTTTGATACAGCCAGAGAGGGTGAACCAAGTTTAACTAGTTCGAGGTTAGATAGGTTTAGAAGAGAGAACTATTATGATTATGATGAATGTAGTACTTCTAAAGGCAAGAGGGATAATAGTGTTGGGGTGGGTAATTATTGGGGAAAGATTAATACTGTTGAATCTGTCGGTCTCAGTGTTAGAAATGAGCTTAAAAAGGTAAGGCCTTCGATGGAATCACTAGGTTCAGGACCATCTATGGACAATCGGTACGTGGAGGGATCTTATGCAAATGGTGCAAATGTGACAAGGCAAGGGAAGTTTAGCGCTTCTCCATATCCTAAGGAAGGGCCTTTAGTAAGTGACATGGGTTCTTACTATGGCTCTGTTAACCACAGGAGGTACAATGGTGGTTTGGACGAGGTAGCTGAAGTTGCAGACTTGGAGAGCAATAGAGCGGAGCTTTTAAGGAAGATTAATGAATTAAAGGACCAACTTAGCCGAACTTGTGATGTTTCTGAGAAACCTAAGGATAGGGTTCTTGTTGATGGAAGGATGGCTTCAACATCCGTTGGTCCTTCTAGCAGGTGTGATGTGCGTAATCAGGGGTCTTATGGTGCTAATAGACATCCCCTAGGTCCATCTAAGAATGTTCAAGAGCGTCCATACACATATGGACGTCAAGGGAATGCTACTTACAAGGGTGCACATGGTTCAATGATGCCAGACTCTTACCCTTCAGACAACTTTTCACATGAATTTCTTGGATATGGAATGGAATATCGCCAGCAAATGCACAGAAAGCCTCCCCGTCAGATGCCGTATCAGCATTTCTCCCCAACATACCCTGAACATTATCCTGGGCATCACAATGATAACTTCTTCATACCACATCCGCATGAAACCCTTTTCCACCAATCTGCATGCTCTTGTTCACATTGCTTGAGCCAAAATTATCAAATTCCTCCTGTGATTCAACCCTCTGGTTTTGTCAGCCGAAGGTCACGAAACGGCTCTGCGAATCCCATTTTACATCACCACATGAACTCTGTGGGTTATGGTCCAGGGGGTTATACATCTGAAGGCTCCTCTGCCCTTAATAAGAATTATCATGAAGGGCAGCGACTTACAAGAAGTCCTAGTGACCTGGAGTCAGAAAATCGTGGTCTTGGTTATCGGCGTTTTCCTAGAAAAGTGGTTGTTGCTCATAGAGTTGGTCGTGTTTATCAAGCTATAGCAGGTGGTGCCCCTTTCATTACGTGCTGTGGCTGCTTTGAGCTGCTGAAGATTCCTAAGAAACTAATGATAACAGGAAAGAGTGAGAAGAGAATGAGATGTGGATCCTGTTCGGCCATAATTTTATTTGAACTTGGTAGCAAAGAGTCGGGTGTATTCGTTCCTGCACAAGTGAAACAACTATCTGCTGAGTTTACTTCTGGTACCAGTGACGTGCCAAATGAGAATCTTCAAAATGCTAATGGTTGTTTAATGAACGATGAGATGAGTCCTTGGTCTGATGATTATGATAATTCTAACTACCGTTTCACTGATACTAAGCTAGATTCACCTTCGAGGAGTCAGAAATCGAATTCCACTGAACTCGAGAAGAGGTATAGTGCCCTTTCCTCACCATCTAATCGTTCTGAAGATGAACTAAGCCCAGAGAATGTGGTTGTTAGACATGAGCTTGCTCACCGTGCTGAAATGCCCCTAGAAGATGATCCTATACCGCTCGTAGATTCTCCTCAAAACAACCATGCTTATAGTATTTCTCCCAAAGCTGTGGTGGAAAAAATCAGGAAGGAGGACATGAAGGAACACACCGAACAAGAGAGGACCATACTTGACAGAAGTACCTCTAGGCAGAATTCCATTAAAGATGTACCGATGGCAGTGGAAATGGATGTCTCGGTGAATGAATTTGTACATAGTGGTGTATCTGTGGAATCAATTCAATCAAGCAAAGAGGAAAATTTATCAAAAAGCTATAAGGGAGGTCAGTCGTTCATGGGCTTCATAAAAAGGAGCCTTGGAGAATTATCAAGATCTAATCAAAGTTCAGAGAATGGAAGATCAAATGTTTTTGTGAATGGCAGACCGATACCAGATCGTGTTGTTAGGAAGGCAGAGAAGTTAGCTGGGTCCATTCAGCCTGGAGATTACTGGTAAGTACGTCTGTATTGAGAAGTACAAAGGATATTGTGTGATATAATAGCTCAAAAAAGTGCATATTAGTTCAGCCTTTTCTTGTTTGCTTTCTTGTAATTATGGATGCTAGTAGTTGCTGAGAAGAAATTCTCTCTGTTCACTTTGTCCTCATGGCGAAATTTTCATTGTGATGCAATTTTGCTTTTCAATATGATGACAGCTTTAAATTATCTGAAATTTGACTTCAAATTCTATTTAAACGGTGAATTAGGTATGACCACCGAGCTGGCTTTTGGGGAGTGATGGGCCATCCCTGCCTTGGCGTCATTATGGTATGATTCAATACTGTCTGATATAGATCATATCTCTTGGATGAATTTTGGTGGATTACCAAATTGATGAAGTTTTATAATTCAACTTGCAGCCAAATATTGAAGAATTTAATTATCCATTGCCAAAAGATTGTGCTGCTGGGAACACAGGGATCTACGTGAATGGACGCGAGCTCCATCAGAAAGATTTAGATCTACTAGCAAGCAGAGGTCTCCCTGTAACGAAAAATAAGTCTTATATCATTAAGATTTCAGGAAGCGTTATTGATGAACACACTGGTGAAGAACTTGAAGGCCTTGGCAAACTTGCCCCAACGTGAGTTACCTTTTTGATTAAAAGCTAAAGTTCACATTTTTCTGAAGACATAATCTTGTTACTTACGTTTGAAGAACCTACAGTGGAATTTCGACCTATTCAAATTAAATTCAAAACACGGTTATGAATTTCTGAAGCTAAGTATAAGAATTTATGCATGTATATTAGAGGAATTCAGGAACCCTGTTAAATTAGGTGGGATTAAAGCAAGGCATAATACAAAAACAGACAATAAAAATTGGCCTCAGCTGACAAGTAAGCATTCTTAACTTTGAGAGTGCACATCTAGATATCTCAACTTGGTCTTGACCGACAACTAAACACTCCAAACTCATTTCACTGTGTCTCGTAGACTCCAATGGTAACGTGACTCATGAATATTGGATATGTCTAGATGATCATTTTGTATATTGGAGTATTCAACTGACTCAATAAAGACGAGTTGAAGGTCTAGATGTGCATACTCAAAATTGGAATGCTTACTTGCAAGTTGAGGCCACATTTTGTTGTATGTTTATGTATTATTTTTGAACTGATAGATCACCATATGGACTCATTGAGATTGTGGCATGTAAATATTCCATTTACCAACACACACTTGACCACCCGTGAAGAGAAATAACGTGTTATCTTTCAAAGAGGAAATTGCATAGTTTCAGTGGATGCTTTTCTTACAACCTAAACTGACGCTTCACTGGTTTTTGTTATCGCTAACAGGGTTGAAAGAGTAAAGCATGGATTCGGTATGAAAGTCCCAAAAGTAATTGCAGAGCAACTATGTTAGTTGAAGCCACTTCAGTTGCTTTCTATCGCCAAAACGATGAAGGTTTTCTTCTTCATTATGTAAACCTCAATCAGATATATAGTCTGTGTAACTAGAATCTGCAGATTTTTGTTTAAAAAAAAGTTATTTTATTAGGTGACTAAACTTAGATCATTTAGTTATTTGTTGATTTTTCTTGTTTAATGTAGCCTCAATTTTTCTGAATCTCACATACTGTTCACTTCTGGTTTGTTATATATAAGTAAAAATGTTACAAACTTATTGATGGAACAACATCAAAGAGAGAATTGTGGATTTTGTTTGACATATTTTTTTTGTTTATTGTTTAAGTAACTTCAATAGGCATATTTACTCTTTCCTGCTCACTTATTTCTTGGAAGTTTTGTTCATAGTCATTCAGTTGGCTAGCCAAAACCTATGTTGTTCGGACTCTTTAAAAATGTTAGAATTGATGAGGGCATGTCGCATCTTTCAAAAGTAGTGCGTTTTTGGAGGATCTAATATAGGTGGGGCAATGTTTTCGAAGAGTTCAAGTAACATATGGGGTCGTTTGGTTGAACTAGTATATTAGAAAAAATAATACATGCATTAGCTTTGTGTATTAGGAGTATCATGTTTGATACACTTTTTCCACTTATGTACATTAAAGCAAAGTGTTTTTATGCATTCATTAGCATGGTTAAAGACACAATCGTTCCTCAATTTTTTTCACCTTATTTGTGAAGGTTATTTTTGGAAATAAATATATATTTTTTAGAATTATGCAATACATGTTATTTTTGATACACCAAATCAAATAATGCATAAAAATAATTTTTGCATAACTAATACTAGTATTACTTCAAGAGAAAAGCTAAGAGTGACAATTGGACGGGTTGGATCAAATTTGAGCGGATTATAATGGGTCAAGACAACAAACGGGTCAAAATTCAATCCAATCCGAATTTGCTTGGATCAAAACAGGTTGAGTGATGGGTTATAAAGCAGATCAAGACCCAATCCGACCAAACTTTTACTAAGTTTTACTTATTTTATTTGTTCTTTTTCAATATTTAGTACTTAATTAAATTATATTTTTCTTTATTATAGCTATATAAAAAAAACTTCATGAAAACTGATTCGATTAAGTTGTTAGGGTCGTTTTGTTCTACTCAACTCGAAGAAAGCTATTTCGATTCACACAAAGGGCAACCAAGTTGTGGAAAACGAACTTTTGGGAGTATGATGACGACTTAACTTTTGAGGAGTCAGGTTTAGACGGTTCTCTTATTTTAGTCGAAATGATCTAGATTTAGGTTTAGATTTTTATTTTTACGTAGAGTTTAGATTAAAATTCATTTAAATGCATGTGTTACAAATCTATATGTATACTATGGAACCAAATTATACTAGAGAATACTATATATTATTGATATCACTTGATAAAAATAAGAGAAAACTATTAAAAACATTCTGAACTTAGCGCAAGTTATTAGTTTCATCTCGAACAATTGACAGTCTTAAAAACACACCTCTACTTGACTAACTAAACTAAAATACACCCTCGAACTATGACAAATGTTAAAAACACCTCTTAACTTGACAATAATTTAGGAGTGTATTTAACTCTTGTTACAAGATCAGGGGTATACTTGAGTCTAGTTAGTCAAAATAACTATTGCGATATACAAAATATCAATATTTATTACTCTTGCAATCCTTCTTATTATCTCTTTTGATCAATTGATTAAAATCTAATAGCAAGATTGAAATATTTAATTAGATCAAGAATCATTCAAATTAAGAATAAAAGCTTTGCTAACCTGAAACTTATATGCAAGACATGCATGTTATGTTGCAATCTTGGGATTTTTCTTCATTATTAGCTACTTTCTTTGGATTGTTAATTGTTATAGTAAAGTTTGATAGAAGTTTGTTATGTACAAAATTTGCAACATGCCAAAATGAGCACTCATCCATTACTCGGAGTTCAAGAAAATAAATAAGATTTTTTAATCTTATAGTTCTAAATTAAAACTATGTCAAATGTACTAAAATATCCTTTAATTAAGCATGCCACGTGAAAAGTTCAAATTAAAGTTTTACCAAAGAAAATGATCATTTTTTTTTAAAATAAACCAAAAATAAAAATATTTCATTCTTTTTAAAACGGAGAAAATACCATTTTCGTTAGTTGGTTAACTAATACATCAACTAAACAAATTATACTTACCACATTGGGTAAGGGGCATATAAATAATAAAAGGCAAAATAATGTTACTCCATATTTTGGAGCCTTCAAATTGAAGAAACCAAAACAAAATCACCAAAATAGCACATCATTAAATGCAAATAATATAGTAGTAGTACTTTTTATTTGTGGCACATCAAGTGCAAATAATATATACTATAGTAGTACTTTTTTTCCACTTTCATTAATTTAATTTTTCCAAAAAATTTATTTGAAATTAAGACATATTATTCTTATTGTATTTTATTATTAAAAACAAGTAACAACAAATAAGATTGGAATTGAGATGCTACCTAATTCTAATTTACTTAAATAAATTCTTTTATTGAATTTTTTCCTGTCTGTTATTTAAAAGGTTCAATAATGTAACATCTTGAGACAATTATAGATTCTAGAAGACAATTTTAATTAATCAATAGAAATTATTATTCTATTTTATAGTATTTGTTTTCTTATGAGTTTAGCTGTAAAGAGCCCATGCTATGACTTGAATAATTTTTTTGTTTAAAATTAATATCTGAAAATGAATTAAATCCAACTCTCAAAATTCATAAACATGATATTTTAAAATAGAAATCAATTTATTTGGTTTTAAAAAATATTGAGGTAGGTGAAGGAAAAGAGAAAATAGAGAAAGATTACAAAATGAAAAAATAAATAAATTAAAACCTTACAATTCAATAATCAATCAATTAAGTTGCTAAATTGTTCATATTATTAAATATTTTTATTTTAAACATTTTTTTTATCTATATTTATATTAGAGCTTGTTAAATTCAAATTCATGTTAAAATTTTACATTAAGAATAAAATATTTTAAAATGAAGCTTTAACCTATATTAGTATCGAAGAGATGCAACAAAGTGTGAATCATTGGATAAACTACAAGGTCTTAATCAAATGGCCAGTGGTATGATCAAAACCAATGATCATAAGCTATGTCTACTGTTACGAACCTTTAGGATCTTCTTTTAACAGTTTAACCTCAAGATATGATGAGTCGACATTAAGGATATCCTTACGCATAAACATATGGATAAAAATGTCAATTGAGATGCAGCTAAAAAGATTGTTCAACTGATTCATAAATCATTATCGAACTTGAATCAAAATCTCAAGTTAAAAATGAAAGATTACTTATCAAATATGACTTGGACAAGTTGGGGAATACTTTTTATAATTTTCTAGGTTTGTTTTAGATCTAAAATATATGCATACAAAAAAGAACATAAAATAAGTGATGATAAGGAACGCAAATTAAAATATTACTATGTGGTTCATCTGTCTGTGAAGGTCCAAAACTCCAAACCAAAATTCAATTGTTTAACATTTCTTCATCATGTGCTTCTGTAATAATATACTTGTCACTCTATACAGTCAAGATTTGTCGGTTCCTCCAACTTGTATGTAATACTGTATCATCATCAAATCTGTTTTCACTTAAAAGGCTAATACCTTTTTGAAATCTTCAGCTAAAGATTACATTTTTAGTGATTTTCATTGAAGATCTTTGCTTATACTGGAAGAAAAGAACTAAAAAAGAAGTGGGCATGCTGAAGAAAATGTTATTTCATTGGAAATCTTGGTGGAAGTCTGTTTACAAGCAAAATCACTTTGTTTTGAAGTTGGGTTTTTCGATTCTCCTGGTGGGTCTTGCTTTTAGGCTTCTATATTCAAGATCTGATGTGATTGTTGAAGTTCAAGAAACTCCTTTTGCTCAAAAGACTCTATTTTCACCCCCTCCAGTTTCTTTCAGTTTGCCTGAAATTGCAGATCAGATTGGTCGTGAAGGTATTTGAGCTTTTTTCCAATTCTTGGATTTCTAATTTTGAGTATGTAATATATTAGAATGTGATAAAGAAGGTAACTCCTTAATGATCGTTTATTGTCGTTGAGGAAAAAAAGTTGCATGGTTGGGAATGTGAAAATTTAGGTACTTTTGGATCTGTTATAGTTATAATCTTTAAAGGTTTATGCTTATATTAATTATACACTCATTATGCAAACGAGTAGTGTGTGCAGTGTGTGAGTACTGTACTCATTGAGGTATGATTATGGAGCCTCTGTTTTTTACCCTTCCATTCTTGACCATCTTATCCTTTGATTTTAGTGTCTCCTTGTCTTTGGTTATTGTATTACTTGTTGTTGCAACTGTTATCTTCTCCACTTGTCTTCAATATGGATTCTCCACTACTATATTTGCTTTGCATGCTTTATTTTTTGATATGCGCTACTTGAGCCGAGGCATATTGGAAACAATCTCTCTACCTTCCCAAGATAGAGGTTAGGTTGTGTATTTACCCCACAACAAGACCCCACTTGTGGGATTATACCGGATATGTTATTGGTGCCTTTAGTGATTCTGGTTCTTAGGAGTGTGTTGATTAGCTGTAATTGGTTAGTTTTTGACTTTGTAAGTTAAAATGTGCAACTATGGATGCCTTGTGATTGGTTGTTTTTCATTTGGAATGGAGCCTTTGGGGTGGTTGCCTAGCTGGGGGGCCTTGACATGATTGAAATTGTTACAAGTGTTGAAGCTAACAAGGTACATAGTACTACACTTTGTTTGATTCGCGTAGCTTGCGCTACGTCACAGTAGGTTATAGATTTGTCGGCTTTAGTTGTTTTCCCTTTATAGTATGTCTTGTTTTGGCATATCAAGTTTGTTATCTCTGTCGTCACATACTGGCATTTGTTTCCTTGGCTGCGGTATAGAGCAAGCAGGGAGGTGTAATCTTTTCATTGGAGATTGGATTCCTGATCCAGTTGGTCCTGTTTACACAAATGAGACATGCAAATTTATTGAAGACCATCAGAATTGTATGAAGAATGGCCGACCAGATAATGGTTATCTTTACTGGAGGTGGAATCCACGTAATTGCAAGTTGCCTCGGTTTAATCCACAAAAGTTTCTTCAATTTATGAGAAATAAAACATGGGCATTGATTGGCGATTCAATATCAAGGAACCATGTCCAATCATTTCTCTGTGTACTCTCAAAGGTAACAAGTTACAGTCGTTGTCAACTGCTCTAAATTGTTTGTGTATGTTTTGGTTGTTCTTTTTCCTTGTTTCCACCATGATTTATCATTGACATTGATCAAGTAACAAAATGATTGTTTTGATCTTCATTGCTTGGATTGTCTTTTTTCTTCAAGGCACAATATATTCTGCTCTGTCTTAAATAAGTTAGCGCTTAAATTTTTTCCTAGGACATTTTTTGTTATCCATTTGGGACAAATAAATGATCCGGGGAGGAGATAAGGATTATGATATTCCATTCCCATGTTTGGTATTTTCGATTATGTTCACTTCATGCCACCGAAAATGAACCTTCCCATTTGTGTTGTTGAAGAATGGGGTAGAGAAAAATTTGTCCAGAAGTAAAAACTGAACTGGTACAGCTTTCTATGCTAATAAAAAAATGCATTGAACTTTCTATTTTTTAAAAAGTGAACAGCATTTGGGGCACCCCAAGAAGAAAAGCCTGTCAACTTGGAGCGTATGTAGTACTTATGCTGGATTCATTAAATTTAGGTGTTTCAAACATCAAAGTATAAGTAGGAAATAGCTTGAATGTTATCTGTTGAATATTTTAAAGCACCATTATATTATTGCTGCAGTATTTCCCTCTGTGAGAACAGGCATCGTACTTCTTGAAGAAATGTTCACTGGTTTCTTTCAACTTAATTTATTTGAAGCCTCAAAATCTTCCTCGGTGTTCATGTTTGTTCTTGTTTCCCACCATTTTTGGTATGTGCTGGGAAATGTTTGTAACTGGTTAATTTCTGAGCTATCAAGTTTGGTTAGCTATATTGGGTACCAAAAGCCAACTAGTTGCAGGGTAGTAGGTTTCAGCATACGCTTATTGAAGACCTTAATTAGAGTAGTTGAAGTAAGGAGCCTCCTGTGTCAAGGGTTATATGTTAGTATCATCTTCGATTTGTCAGAAGATCAGATTGCATATAGGAAGATTAATAAATAAAAAAGTCAGTTTGCAATGGATGGTTCACTCATGCTGACCATCTGGTGAGCTGATTAATTGCTTGCAGTTGCTAGTTAATAATAACAACAACGTACTCAATGTAGTCCCACAAGCGAGGTTTGGGGAGTGTAGAATGTACTTCGACCTTATCTCTGCCTTTGTTGCAAAGAGGCTTTTCCGATAGACCCTCGGCTCAAAAAAGAAGTTCTCGAAGCAAGGAAGTTATTTGTAGGGCATAATCACTCAATTGTTGCTATTCATTGAGTGATTGTGAGGTACTAACTCATCTTCTTTATAATTTCTTGTATATTCCACAGAAGGATTTTGTGCTACTATTTGAAAGTTCTGATTTGTGAACTTGTCACTCTTCTAAGTTCTGACTGTTTGTGCTTTTTTTTTTCCTTTTGAAAGTCTGTCGCTATAGCATTCTTCTTGATTCAACTTGGTGATTGTTGAAAAGGAGTACTCTCTGTATATGAACATTACTTTGGTTGAAGTGATCTGATCAGATAATGATGTTTTTTTCAGGTAGAGGAAGCCATTGAAGTGTACCATGACAAGGAGTACCGATCCAGGAGATGGTTATTCCCCTCATACAACTTCACTGTTTCAGTAATTTGGTCCCCCTTTCTGGCTCAAGCAGATATATTTGAAGACTACAATGGAGTTTCCACGTCTGAGATTGAACTTCATATCGACAAACTTGATACGAGTTGGACAGATCAGTTTAATAATTTTGACTATATGATATTTGCAAGTGGTGAGTGGTATGTCAAAACTGCGATCTACTATGAAAACGATACAATATTGGGCTGTCACTACTGTCCCAAAAAGAACTTGACTGAGCTCGGTTTCAACTTTGCGTACCGTAAAGTTCTTGGAAATGTTTTCAACTATCTTCTCTCATCAAATCACAAAGGCATGATATTTTTCAGGACCGCGACACCAGATCATTTTGAAAATGGTGAGTGGTTTAGCGGAGGAAATTGTGTAAGAAAAGAACCAGTGAAGGAAGGTAATTTCAGCTTGAGCGAGATTAACAAGATTCTACATGAAATCGAGTTAGAGGAAATTGGGAAAGCTACAGCTAAAGCTTCTGAGAAGGGTTTGAATCTAAAGCTTTTCGATGTAACTAACCTTTCATTAATGAGGCCTGACGGGCATCCAGGTCCATACAGGCATTTCCAACCATTTGCAAAGGATAAGAATGCAAAAGTCATCAATGACTGCTTGCATTGGTGCTTGCCTGGACCTATAGACGCCTGGAACGATATGCTAATGGAGATGGTATTTAATGGTTAATGCGATGAACTTCCACAGTGGAATCTATTTTCCTGAGTAAATAGAAACCAGTTCACTGAGTCAAGCATTGCCCTCTGTGATGTGAATACTATAGATTGAAGGCACACAACAGGTGCTCCTCGCGCTATATTCCACGGATGATGCATCAGTTTGCCTATATATAAATTTTTTCAATGGGGAAGTTCATCTTGATTGCAATGTTATTGCTTGATTCTCATATACATGATTTTTCAGGAATCTTTAGCAGTTCTTTTTTTCGTTCTTTTGGGATTTGGAAATATTTATTTATAGAGTTCTGAATCAAATGAGAATTTGATGTTGATGAGTCACAAGATTGTGTTGTATGTACTGTACCCTTTGTACTTAAATAAAATTTGCAAGTCACAAGCAAAGCTAGTTTGGTGCAGTTTTTTCACTTATTACTTTTTTGATATTCCCCAGTTATGAATGATTAATAAGCATCTTAGAAGTTCAACCAGCTTGACCATGAGGAACATTGAAAATAAAAAGAATTATTAGTTGATTTCTTTTCATTTGTTTAAATCTTGATTGGACAGAGTTACTCGTGCTTGTGTTGGTTGTAGGGTAGTTGACTTCTACTTTAAAGGGATGTAAAAGTCTTGAAATTTTATCTTCAAAGATTTTGCTTTGACCATGAATAAAAATCTGATCTTCAAATATTTTCAAGTTCTCCAACTAATTTTGGGTCAAACTGGAGCTTTAAGATTTTTCCAATTTAAGAGTGTTGATAGTAGCAAATCCAAATCCAAATCTGCTAATGGTTAAGTTTATTAAATACTTTACTTTATAAACCTTGGAACTCTAAAGTGCTCTTTTGAATTTGAAAAAACTAGCCGTTGAGTCTCCATTTTCCTATATAAAGCCCCATTCTTTCCCTAAACAAATACCATTAAAAACATTTAACTTTACTTGGTTCAACCTTTTTCTTTCAAGCCCCATAAGCCATGGCTACTGTTGCTGAAATGCCACTTGCCTCTGTTCCCAGCCCCGTGAAGAAGGGGAAGTCAAGGAAGGCGTTGAAGCAGAAAAAACAGTCATCCAACGAAGCCAATATACTAGCTGGGACTGTAGCTCAGTCACCTTCCGTGGTTGTGCCTGTGGATGATTCTGTTAAGGAGAATCTAGAACCACAATCCCAGAAGAAATCAAACAAGAGAGGGGCATCAAAGGCCGCGAAGCAGCAGGTGGAACAGAGTTCTTTTGAGAAGGAGTTGCTAGAAATGCAAGAAAAGCTTCAAAAGATGACACTTGAGAAGGAACAGACTGAGGAAATGTTGAAGGCCAGAGAGGAATTGTTGAAGCAGAAGGAGGAAGAGCTCGAAGCTCGAGATAAAGAGCGCGAGAAGCTTCAGACTGAGCTCAAAAAGTTGCAGAAGATGAAAGAGTTCAAACCAACCCTGGTATGTTTCTTGAATCTCATCTCTGATCTCAAATGCGGATCTAGAATTTGAAGTTTATTAGTTCTTAATTCTAGAAGGGACAGCCTAGTTGATTCTAGATAAATTACAACAGCAACATATCAGTGTATGGGGGTTTGGAAGAGTAGAATGTATGTAAACCTTACGCCTACTTTTGGGGAGGTGGAGAGTTTGTTTCTAATAGACCCTTGGCTCAAGGAAAAACATATCAAAACAGATCAAAAAAGAAATCAGTATGATTCTCTACCTCTGCCCCTATCTGATTTGATCTTTTTCCAAGCATTATTTGTATCAAAGCTGGCATTTTTATCATTTGGGATTGAGGGGTTGTATATTTTATTCATTCTTGTCTGTAGCCGGGGGTAAGCCTTTTGGGGCACGATACTTAATCAGAATAATACATTGATGTTTTTCTTAAATAAGCTCGTCATCAAAAGTTCGTACTAGGTCACCAATTTTATTGAGTTGCACCTGTTTGTAGCTAGTTTGTTTCAAAGCTGACAGTTATATTGATTTCCATATTTCAATAGAACTTCCCAATAGTGCAATCTCTGAGGGAAAAAGAGGAAAAGAAAGAGAAGAAGAAGAAGAAGGCGGATCCATCGAAGAAAAGGCCAGTACCTCCATATCTATTGTGGTCCAAAGACCAATGGAATGAGGTAAATGTGAAGAAAGATTCATCAGTCTCAATTGAAATGCTCTTCTAGTATTATTGGTTTCAAAATGGAAATTGGTGATTTCAGGTGAAAAAAGCTAATCCAAATGCTGAGTTCAAGGAAATGGCGAATTTATTGGGAGCAAAGTGGAAAACAGTAAGTGCAGAAGAGAAAAAGCCTTATGAAGAAAAATACCAAGCTGAGAAAGAAGTATACTTGAAGATCGTTGGAATGGAGAAGCGCGAACATGAAGCCATGAGGCTATTGGATGAAGAGCAGAAACAAAAGACAGCTATGGAGTTACTTGAACAATACATTCAATTCCAACAAGGAGCAATAGCGAATGATAACAAGAAGAAAAAGTAAAAAGTTCACTCCCTCTGAGTCTTATTTATTTTTGTGCTTACGAACTTTAAATCTTATATTCGCCTCATTAATTCATCTTTATAGGAAAGAAAAGGACCCCTTGAAGCCAAAACAACCTTTATCAGCATTTTTCCTGTTTACCAGTGAGCGTCGAGCTGCTCTACTTGCTGAGAAGAAGAACAATGTGAAGGAGGTAAAGTTTCATGATGAGTTTTGTTGTTTGCCTTCTTTCTTGGATTTTCATTTCAATTTCTAAATTAGTACTTCCATTTATAGGTGGCGAAGATTACAGGTGAAGAGTGGAAGAACATGACAGAGCAACAAAGAGCACCCTATGAAGAGGTAATTTTTACCTAATCTTGGAAAATTGAAACCCCTCTCAATGTTTCTTACTCCGTCCATTCCAATTTGTTTGTCTGGTTTTGACTTGACATAAGAAAGTAAAGAAACTTTTGAGTGGAATGTACCAAATTGTTTATTAATCTTGTAGTCCAAAACATGTGACGTGGAAAGTAGGAAAGAGACAAAGAAACTTATGTTTACGTTCGAAGTATGTAGATGGCAATGAAGAAAAAGGAGCAATATCTGCAAGAAATGGAAGTTTATAAGAAGAAGAAAGATGAAGAAGCTGCTGAACACATGAAGGAAGAGGAGGAGCTGATGAAACTCAAGAAGCAAGAAGCACTTCAATTGCTCAAAAAGAAAGAAAAGACAGAAAATTTAATCAAGGTTTGTCTGGCCATTCTTAATCCAATTTCTGTTTAGGCTATTGTGAAAGTTGCATATGGCTGATTAATTAGTTTGCTGTGATGTGACTAGCAGAAAACGAAAGAAAATTGCCAAAAGAAGAAACAAAAGGAAGACAACGTGGATCCTAACAAACCAAAGAAGCCTGCTTCATCATTCTTTCGTTTCAGTAGAGAGGAAAGAAAGAAACTAGTCGAAGAGCGTCCTGGAATTAACAATTCCACCATTAATGCTCTCATTTCATTGAAATGGAAGGTATATAATGCACATTTTTCAGTCAAAAGTAGAATCCCCCCCACCCTCCCCCCTCCCAATTGCGTGTTAATGTGAAGGGGAGCCTTAGAGCAACAACAAAATTGTCTCTGTGGTTCTAGTCGTGGAATCATGCAGCCCTTTCTAGAACTCTGTGTGATCTTATGATGCTTCGAGCATCAGATTGCCCTTAGTGTGTGTGGATGTGGGAACCTTGGAACAAACAACAAAGTTGTCTCCCCTTGGTCTTGTCATGGAATCATGCGGCCCTTACTAAAACTTTGTGTTATCTTAGGATGTTCCGTGCATCAGATTGCCCTTAGTCATTGATGTTTGCATCAGGGCAGGTTGTTTACATTACACCTCTCGTTCCATAAGTGTTGGCCCTTTCCCCCGCCATGTGTGATAGCAAGATGTTTCATGCACCAGACTGTCCTTTGATGTGTATTGATGTACATCTATTATTTTGATGTGTGTAGGAATTGAGTGAAGAAGAAAAACAAGTTTGGAATAAGGAAGCAGCTGAAGCAATGGAAGCCTACAAAAAGGAAATGGAAGAATACAACAAAACTGCAGCTGAAAAGCAAAACAACAACAATTAGAAGCAAAAAGAAATTGCTGCTTAGTTCAACTGGTCTATGTTGAACATTGAAATGATTGCTAGTTAGAGTTGAAAACTTGAAACATTCAGTTCATTTCAATTTTCCTTGTTATTAGTTTACTGTTTGCTAATGAATGGCATTGGATTCAGCCAACTGAGTTTTCACCCAAACTCAATATGGCATATTTGAGAGTAACATTTTGGTATCTCACACAAATTTAGGACCCTATATACAATTCTCTTTCTTCAGATTTACTTGTCAAATTCAACTTTGCACATCTATTAAAAAAGAAACAATTATTTTATGCCTATTTGATAGGAAGAAAAAATTTTATACTTTCTTGATTTGACAAAAATGACAAGTGAATTAAATTAGGAAATATTTGACAAGTAAAGGGAGGGGCAATAAAATAGGTAGGGATGATAGGATTTGGACCCGTAACTTTTTTTACCCAAAACAAACGCATTATCAAGCTGCGCCACATCCCTTCAATCGTACGCATTATTAAATAATTTTAAAACCCATAAGTTTTAAACAAAAAGTTACTTGCAAGAAAAAATAGAAGTAATTTTTGATGAATGAATTAACAAATTAGTTTAAATTTATTTAAATAAATTATAAAAATTATAATTTAAATTCATCACTTGTGCTCACACAATTCAAAAACCTGACTCCTTTATGGATTATATTGTTAGGGAAGTGTTCCTGTTTTAATGCTCATACATATGAAACAGTTGGAAGTTTTTCAACAATTCAATTATGGATGAATTGACAAATTATTTTAGGCAAGGTGGTAGTTGAGTGCCTTAATTATTTTAGCAGACGAGAAAAAAAATTAGTGCTTTTTGTATTCAAAATAATATTAATATTATAACGGTTTAATTATTGTCCCTTCTGGACTTAGATCCGTACGATTTTAAAACATGTTGAAGGTATAAGGCTTGTTCATGAGATTTTTCTAGACGTAGTACTAATTAGTGGTGCTCCATATTTTCAAGCTAAACTCAGTTGAACTCTGATCTACCATCGACATAATTGACACATAAAAAAGGAGGCACTAGTACCATTTGTAACGGTTTAATCCATTAATAATATTATAGACTCACACAACTCTAAATATGTATTACTGAATCAAAGAATATCACGTAAAATGGGACGGACAAACTAACAAGAAAAAGAGGGAGAAACGAAACAAATTCGTTTTTTGGTCATGTCGGCCACTCGTGCTCGCGTCATTTCAAGATTTCGGAGCGTGCAAGATATTTATACACACTAATAATATACATCTTGAACATAGCACTTACAAGTTACACTTGCTATATTTTTATAAAATAAATTAATATGAAAAGTTTTATTTTTTTAATATATATAAATTATTTGTTTAAAATGCAGTAGGTAATTTTCAAATCTAGAATTTATATATTTAAAATTCTAATTCCATAAAGGCCAAGTTGTTTAACTTTAGCAAAGTTGTTTTAATGAAGCAAAAGGTTTTTGGGATAAGTGACATTTTCCTAATTTCGAATCTCTTTGCACTTTCCATCCAAAATTCTTTATTTATTTTATTTAACATGTTGTCTGTTAAAGTTATGCAAATATATTACTAATATAAGAAATACCGTTCGAGGAAATTTATATATTATTTTATAATTAAATTTAGTAATTATGTAATTTTTTATCTTGTATTATGATATATAAATATCCTAATAACTTATATATATATTAATTATGTAAGTTTTTATATAATAAATTAAACATCGTACGTCATATTAAATATGTTGAACAATTTAATTCTTACACGCAAAATCACCAATAATTAGTTTGGATAACTTATTGTCCTTATTCTATGTTCGCCACTTCCAAAAAAAAATTTATAAATTAATTTAACGAACTTATAAGTTATAAGTTTTTGTTATAAAACTGAATCTTAAATTAAGGCGGAACAAAAACAGAATATTAATTAAAAAGAGCAAGAGGAGGAAATGTTATAATCTTTCTTCTATGTTGATTAAGGAGCAAATGTCTCCTTTATATAGCCAAAA
>JBCEWC010006590.1:0-22784 GCA_038996855.1 Solanum aculeatissimum | reverse complement strand
TTGTGCTAACCCATATTCTTTCTACATGTTCTCACCATGTAGGGTACGAGGGTGACTACTTCATTCTCCCGAACGACGCTTGATTCTATTGTGAAGACTTGTAGTGGTGAGCCCTATTGTTCAAGGTCAATAGCCATCATCTATCTTCCTTTATGTTTATGTATTTATTTTCTTGACTTGTGGGTGATCCTCAAAGCTTTTCGAGGCCCCGCTCCTCTACGTAGAGGCATATTTTGGACAAATCTTACTCTTATACGTTAGACTTGTATGTTGGATATTCGGCTTTGTATTATGAAACTATGTTCCACTTGATCTATGGATATGTTCTCATGTTATGATTTTGGCTTATATTATCATGTTAAGTATATGGCTTAAATGTTAAGTATGATGTATGATTATGTGCTATGTGCAAGAATGTTCCTCCCATTCCCGAATTTGGCCCCATAGCTTGAGTCACAAGCCCCTAAACCCTTAGAGCTTATGTGCTACATGCTTAGCTTCGGCATTTCTGAACCGATGATAAGTGTAATGATGCTATGATGGCTTGATCGAGGGTCTTCGGGTCCTCTTTTGCCATGTCACATCTAGGTCCCCTATCTGGGTCGTGACATTCAAGCAATGTCAAAATAGGGATTGATGTAAGATAATTCTTCAATGCTTGGAAAATTTTCTCACACTCATCAAAACATGGAAATTTTACCTTCTTTTGGATCAACTTAGTCAAAAGTGAGGAAATGGAAGAGAATCCTTCAATAAATCTTCTATAATACCCAACCTAATCGAAAAATCTCTTAAAGTCAAAAGGAGACTATGCTCTAGGACAATTCCTTATAGCCTCCATCATATTTTGATCAACCCAAATACCATTACCCAAAATAATATGGCCAAGAAATGCCACCTCTCTCAAAAAAAATTCTCACTTGCTAAATATGGTAAAAACATAGTTATCCCTCAATGTTTGCAACATAATATACAAGTAATCCTCATGCTCCTTCACATCTAGCGAATATACTAATATGTCATCTATGAAAACAACCATGAAAATATCCAAATACGATTTGAAGACCCTATAGATCTAGTCCATGGAAGCTACAACAACATTTGTTAGTCTAGATGACATAACAAAAAATTCAAAGTGGCTATGTCAAACTAAAGATCAATTTTGGAGAAGTAACTTGCACCTTGGAGCTAATAAAAAAGAACATCAATCCTCAAAAGTAAATACTTATTTCTTATGATGACTCTGTTCAATTGTCGATAATCCACACACAACCAAAGTAATCCATCCCTCTTCCTTACAAACAATACAGGGGCACCTCGTGCCAACACTCTAGGCCTCATGAACCTTTTGTCAAGTAAATCCCTCAATTGTTCCTTAAATTCTTTCAACTCCACCGGGGCTATTCGATGTGGAGGTATGAAAATCAGTTAAGTATCAGGTATAAGATCAATACCAAAGTCAATTTCCCTTCAGGAGGAGTATTAGGCAAGTCATCAAAAAAGACATCAAGGAAACTAAATCAAGAATAGGGATTTCCAACTTTACATATCTAACCAAAAAAATATGATATATTCATCCCATAGAAATCATTTTTCTAGCCTTTACATATGAAATAATCTTACCCTTGAAGACTAAATTTGTTCCCATCTACTTAAGAAATGATTCATTAGGAACTTAGAATTTGACTTTATAAGTTCTACAATCAATAGAGGCATATGATGCACGCAACCAATCCATACCTAGAATAACATTAAAATTGGTCGTGTCAAGTTCAACAAGATCACAAGAAAAGAATCTATGCAAGACCAACATGGGACAATTTCTATAAACTTTCTTGGTCAAAGCTGACTTACCAACCAAAGTATAGACCAAATATGGCTCTAATAAAACTTTGGGAGATACATCAAACATTATGGTAAGGTAAGGAGTGAACAAAGACATATTTGCGCTAGGGTCAAGTAAAGCATACATATCAAGATCAAATACCCTTAACGTACATGTAACTACATCAGATGTAATGAATTGGTTGGTTATTTTTGGACTTATATGTGAAAATTATTGTTTTTACCCCTTTGTAACTTACTTTGGGCCTATTTTGAATAATATGTATTATTGGAAGTGAAAACCTGAGTTTTAAAAATAGAAAATATGAATTTTGGAATTTTTGGAAGCTTAAGTTGTTGAAAAAGTGAGTTTTTGTACCATTATGAGTTTTGGGCGTCCGATTAGAGATCCATCAATTTCATTAGCTCTGAAATGTCAAAACTGGTCTATGAGAAGTTACAAAACTAAATTCGGAGTTAGAATATGGTTTTTAGGCCCAAAGTTATGTTTTGAGTTATTTCGAGAACCAAAGTTTGACTTTGGTTAATATTCGAAGATCGAAAGCTCGGATTGAAATTCTAATAGTTCCAGTAGATATAGATGGTAAAACTAATGCTAGAAATAATCTCATAAAAAGAAATTTGAGTTGTTGAGGGAAATATTGATTTTTTGATTGTTTCTGGTATGGATACATATTTGGTTTGTGTAATTTTTATTTTAAATGAGTTTTGAGGATCCGTTCCAAGTCGAGAATTAGATTTGGGTATTGTTGGTACAGGTTTTAGGTGTAGCTATCACTCTTCTCCATGTTCGCAGAGGTGTTGGTGTACTTCACTCCGCATTTGTGGACCTCTATATTGCATTTGCAGGGTACTAGATGGTGTCCCCCTATTCTATCTCTGCTTTCACAGAGGACTTTTGGTCAGCCCCTTCTCTAGGTTTGAAGGACCCCACCTACATTCGCGAAGTGTTTTTGGTAACTGAACAGTGTTAAAATCTAGGAATACAATCTTTACTCCATTATCACAAATTTTAAGCTTTTAGAGCGATTTTTTAAATAGATTTTTGGAGAATTATTTTAGGTAAGTGTTTCTAACCTCTTTTTGATTAATTTTCATGTTTTATATCTTGATTTTTTCTACCGTCCCTAACGAGCGATCGACTCATGTTTGAGCATGATGAATAACTTTGTGCCGACCTGTTCCCAATCCACTCTCCGGCCTCATATGAGAATGCATTTCATGATTTTGAATATCTAAAATTGGGGATTTTTAGTCTATGATTTCAAAACTTTAAAGGGTGATTTCTCCTTCCATTTGAACTCGATTTGACTAGGATTTCACCTATAGACTCCATTTTTCATGTAGAATTTGAGTTTAAAGTCAATTTGCATATTCAAGAATTTTGAATTTTAGCCATAATTTTGACCCTTTTGCCCCTACGCCTAATTCATGTCAATATGAATATCAAAATGTACCTCTTGACCCATAGTATCTATTGTTGATAGTGATTGATTGATTTGGAGAGCATTTTGAGGATTAAGTTGATTGTAAGCTTATTCGAGTGTTATTTCAGCATTAAGGTAGGTTCGGTTAACCATTTTGGAATTAGATTTGAGTTATTGATCATGTTTATATGGTAATCGTGAGATCTATATTGAATCATGAGTAAATAGATTGATATGTTAGAATATTGATGGAAATGTGATCCTAGTTAGATTGAAATTTGAATAAATTATGATCCTATTCATTAAATTGAGATGAAATCTTATGAATTGACATAAGTTGGAATATTAAATATGATAATATGAGACTTGTGATACTATTTGGATAATTCGTGGTAATTTGATAGCTTATGAGATATTTTTTAGGATCATGTGTAAATTTTTGGAAGAGTAAGGTTTGGTATTGTGGGTATACTTATATATTTAGGACTAGTGAGGTCCGGTATTGTTGGTACTCTTGACTATTGATATAATCATGATGATCTGAGACATGTTGATGGTTTGGGGAACTAGTTATGATACTTGATATTATTCTCTATGACCATTTGAGACTCATGTATCCGTATTCTCGTTATGATGTCATTATATATATGCATATCTGGTTGTATCATTGACTTATATCTATCCCATATTGCATTATACTATCCCTTAACTAGGGTAGGTGGCAAGGTTGAAATATTGTGATATCCCTTGACCACGGGCAAATGGTAAGGCTGAGATATTGTGAAACTCCTTGACTATGACTAGGTGGCAAGGCTGAGTTACTGTGATACCCCTTGACTATGGGCAGGTGTCAAGGTTAAGGCATCGTGATATTCCTTGACCACGGGCAAGTGGCAAGGCTATGACATACCTGGTACATGGCTGATGAATTCCATGCATGTGATTATATCTCTCATTGTATTGTACCATTGGTGATTATGGAGATTGTATCATATAATTTTTATTGTGCACTAACCTTTTTGGAAGCAAGTGATAGTAGTCTTTGTTACTATATACTTGTTCAATTTCTCATACCTAGTCAGTTGAACCTACTAGATATATTTTTGTGTACTCACCCCTACTTTGTTTTCTTCCTGCAGATCGAGCACACGGATTTGCATAGGGTAGTTGATTCATTCTAGTTGTGTTTCCATCCTTTTATCCAGATCTTAGTGGTGAGGTTCAAACTTCGAGTCGCTATGGATTTTTGAAATTTCTTTTATTACTTTCTATTTTGGACATTTTATTAGATATTATAAGACAACTTTGTATCTTCCTTTAAGAAAGTTGTATTTACTCTTCAATATTATTTTAAATGTTGTTGTACTCATAACTCCAGATTTTGGGATTTGGTATGATATGTTATGGTTATTTCTGCTTTACTTTATTCTTCTTTAGTCGTGATCTGATTTTTGATTGTGACAAGTTTTGTATCAAAGCTCTAGGTTTGTTGAGCTCGTGAGTCAAGAGTAGGCTATCTAGTAGAGTCTTGCAGATTAGTATGTAGATGTCCATACCCATCTTTGAAAGGCTATGGGGCATTTATTAGGAAAAACTTTCATGTCTTGCTTCAATTCGTGTGTTTTGTCAGATCACATTCGTTGAAAGTATCTAATCTACTATTTCCATATAGATGCCGATAACTAGATCCCAACGATCAGTTAGGAATCCCGAGCTTGCTGACGTGGGCCACTTGTAGTTAAGGTGTAACTCGTGATAGGGATAGAGGTATATGACATGTTAGAGAGGAAGCTCTGCTCAGGGGTCAGATTAGATAGGCTTCTCTAGAGCCATCTTATGAGCCAAAGAGGCTTACAGATCCTATTTTACCACCCTTAACCCTAGATGCTACCCCTCAGTTTAAGAGTTGCTTTTTAGAGTGTTGTCTAGATTTGAGGGAGAACCTCCCGCCCCAACTACTGTTGATGTGCCAGTGTCTACAACACCAATTGGTCCTTCTATGGCTTCAACTAAGCAAGTCATGACCCATGTTGGTCCTTCTCCAGACCCAGTGGGTTCTCTTATGAGTGTTATGATTCTATCTTAAACGTCTCGATCTAGTTTGGGATCTCAGTTTTAGAGTTTGGCCATTGCTCCATCTATTATGCCACCCTTATTTCTGGGGCCACCTTAAACTTCTAGTCCAACCAGGTCCACGACTGAGCAAAAATATTTTGAGTGATTTGTACATTTGGCTTATCCAATTTGATGGCACCCCTAGTGATAGAGCTTATGATTTCTTGTTAGAGTGTTAGGACCGGGCTATGTAATTTGGCCATTTTAGAGTTGAATGGAGCAACTTATACCTCTTACCAGTTCACCAACCTAGCCAAGGAGTGGTAGAGGTCAGTGTTGGCTCATCGACCTATTGGATCTCTAGTCATGACATAGGAGCAATTTATAGGGATATTCTTGGAGAGGTTTTTGTCATATAGCTTTAGGGACAACCTCAGGGATGAGTTGGATAGACTCCAG
This sequence comes from Solanum aculeatissimum, assembly GCA_038996855.1. Lineage (NCBI taxonomy): Eukaryota > Viridiplantae > Streptophyta > Magnoliopsida > Solanales > Solanaceae > Solanum > Solanum aculeatissimum. The sequence goes on along the minus strand of JBCEWC010006590.1, from coordinate 16,998 downwards.
CAGGGTTCCATGTCAGTTTTGGACTATAAAGATAGATTCCATTAATTGTCTAGATAAGCCTTGTCCAACATCCCTATTGAGTTTGATAGGATTCAACGCTTCACCAAGGGGTTGATAGGGTATCTTCAAGAGGCTACAAGTTTCTTGGTTCTGGCTAAAGGCATATTTTAGAGTGTCTAACAGTGTTGATAGGTCTAGGCTTACTCAGAAAGGTCGTGATAGCTCCCTTGGTTTAGTTAGATGTGGTGGTTTTTCAGCACAATCATCTCAATGGAAAGACCCTAAGGCTTGTAATGTTCGTGATGAAGTTGGGAACTTCAATATATATTGTCCACACCGTGCTTTCCTTACAAAGACTTTAGGGTCTCAGCCAACCCGTCCAACCCCAATTTAACATCTACAGATACCTCTCATGGCATGATGGGAGGAACCAGAGGAGGTCATGGCATGGTGAGAGATAGAGCCTATGAAGACCCACAAGCTAGTGGTAGCCATAGAGTTTGCTATGTTGTTCCAGATAAAGTTAAGCTAGAGGCCTCTAATGCAGTTATCACATGTATGATTCCAGTGTGCCACTGTTTAACTTCAATTTTATTTTATCTAGGCTTGACTTATTCATTGTGTCAGCTTATTTTGCTTTGAATATTCATGTTATGTGTGAGCCACTTATCATGACTATTTTTGTTTCCACCCTAGTAGGTAAATCATTAGTGGTGAATCGATTGTATTGAGGATGTGTTATGACTTTTATGGGAAGAGATGTTGTTGCTAACTTGGTATTATTTGATATGGTTGATTTTGATGTGATCTTGGGTAGGGACTAATTATCACCTCATCATGTTATTCTTGACTTTCATGCAAAGATTGTGACCTTATCTTATCCTGAGTTACCTCAGTTGGTCTAGACCGGAACATCTAGCTCCTATCCTAAGGGAGTTATTTCTTATATGCATATCTGTCAATTGATGGATAAGGGTTTTTGTCATATTTGGTTCACATTCCGGTTGTTTCTCAATAGTCCCTATCATTGGAAACCACCAAGGTTGCTAGAGAGTTTATGGATGTATTCCTGACTGATTTACCTGGTGTTCCTTCAGATTGTGATATAGACTTTGCTATTGATATTGAGTTAGGCACTAAGCCCATTTCTACTGCCCTTGTTGGATGGCTCCGACTGAGTTGAAAGAGAAATTAGAGGATTTGTTGAAGAAAGGGTGCATTCGTCTAACTGTATCTTCTTGGGGTGCTTCTATCTTATTTGCAAAAAAAAGGATGGCACTATGTGTATTGTATGTCACCAGCTGAACAAAGTGACCATCAAGAACTAATATCCTTTGCCTCTTATTGAAGATCTTTTTTACTAGTTTCAGGGTGCCTCGATATTCTCTAAGATTGATTTGAGGTCTGGCTATCATCAGTTGATAGTTTGAGATTCTAATATCCTACAGATAGCTTTTAGGACCTATTATGGGGATTATGAGTTTGTGGTTATGTCATTCGGGTTGACTAATGCCCCGACTGCTTTATGGAGTTGATGAACTAAGTATTCAAACCTTATTTGGATATCTTTATGATCGTGTTTATTGATGATATCTTATTTATTCAAAGAGTGAGGCCAATCATGTTTACCACTTGAGGATCATACTCCAGAGAGTGAGGGAAGAGAAGTTGTATGCAAATTTCTCGAAGTGCTAGTTTTGGCTTGAGTTTGTTACATTTCTTAGGAATATAGTCTGAAAAGAGGGTATTATGGCTGATCCGGCCAAGGTGGCAGCTGTTTGAGAGTGAGATAGGCCTACCTTTGTGACTGAGATTAGATTTTCATTGGTTTGGTGAGGTACTACCAATATTTTGTTCAGGGGTTTTCTTCTATAGCAACCCCGTTATCAGACTTACTTAGAAGGATATGGCATTTCAGTATCTTGAGGAGTGTGAGGAAAGATTTTAAAAGCTCAAGTGTTTATTGACTTCAGCATAGATTCTTTCTTTACCCTAGGAGAGAGTGCCATTTATGGTACATTATGATGCTTCTGGTGTGGGTTTTGGTGGTGTATTAATGGAAATAAAGAAGGTGATATCTTATGCTTCTAGACAGCTAAAGGTTCATGAGAGGAACTACTCCACCTATGATTTAGAGTTGTCTTCGGTGGTGTTTATGTTGAAATTGTGGCTTCAATATCTTCATAGGGTGCATTGTGAGATATTCATCGATCACCAGAGTCTCAAATACATCTTTTCTCAGGCTAATTTGAATATGAGATAGCATAGATGGTTGGAATTTCTTAAGGACTATGATATTTCTCTTCTATGCAACCTCGGGAAGGCAAATATTGTGGTAGATACTTTAACCCAGAAGGCTACTATACTAGTATGAGGAGTTTGGCATTCTTGAGGGTTGAGGAGAGGCCCTTAGCTTGGAGGTTCAGTCGCTTGCTAGACATATGGTTCGGTTAGATATTTCTCCTCCTTAGAGTATTTTGGCCTATGTTGAGGCTAGATTTTCTTTGCTTAATCAAATATGTGCTCATCAGTTTGCGGATGCTAGACTATGTATGATTTATGACTAAGTGTTGAGAGGTGAATCCAAGGCGGCTATTATTGATTTTTATGGGGTCTTAATGATAAATGGTAGAGTTTATGTGCCTAAGGTTTGGGATTAGGTGAGATTGTTATTAGAGGAGACCCATTGTGCTAGATATTCCATCCATCTTAGTATGGCAAAGATATACCATGATCTAAAACAACATTATTGGTGGATCAGGATGAGAAGGGACATAGTTGAGTTCGTGGAAAAGTGTTTAAATTGCCAACAACTCAAGTATGAGCACCAAAGTCCAGGTGGATCGATGCAAAGGATGCTCATTCCCAAGTGGAAATGGTAGAGAGTGACTATGAACTTTGTTACAGGTTTGCCCATAGACTTGGGAAAGTTTGACTTAGTTTGGGTAGTTGTTGATTGTTTGAGCAAGTCATCTCACTTCTTACAGGTGAAGACTAGCTACAGTGCGGAGCAGTAGGCTAAGTTGTATATCTAGGATATTGTTAGATATCATGGTGTGTCGGTGTCTATAGTGTTAGACAGACAATCTGTGTTCACTTCTCACTTTTAGCGCGCTCTACAACGTGGTTTGGGTATTAGAGTGGATTTGAGTTCAACTTTCCACCCCAAGATAGATGAACAGTTCGAGCGCACCATTCAGATGTTAGAAGACATTCTATGGGCTTGTATTATTAATTTTGGGGCCCAATGGGACCAGTACATACCATTGGAAGAGTTTGCATATAACAACAGTTTACCATTCTAGCATCCAAATGGCATCATTTATGGTCTTGTATGGTCAGAGGTATAGACCACCCATTGGATGGTTTTGATTCAGGTTCAACTGATGTGTTGAGTGTAGATCTACATAGAGATGTCATACATTAGGTTCGTTAGATTCAAGGTAGAATATTGACAGCTCAGAGCTGCTAAAAGAGCTATGTTGATCGGAGGACTGGGCCTCTTGAGTTCTCTGTTGGTGATAGCGTTTGGCTAAAAGTTTCACCACTGAAGGGTGTGATGAGATTCAGGAAGAGGGGCAAGCATAGTCCCAGATTCATTAGCTTATTTGAGATTTTGAGGAGAGTCGGCGATCTCCTATCATGTGTCTATGCTCCATCGGTATATTCCTAATGAGTCTCATGTGATCTCCTATGATTTTTTTAACAGACTTATCTTATGAGAAGGAGCCATAGATATATTGGACAGATAGGTCTAGAGATTAAGATCTAAAGATATACCTTCTATGAAGGTTTAGTGGTGACATTGTTCTGTTGATGAGGCATTATGATATTCCTCAAACACGGATAGGTTGAAAGGTTGAGGCATTATGATATTCCTTGACCACGGGTAGGTGGCAAGGTTGTGATATAACTGGTATATGGCTAATGAATTCTATGCATTGTGATCATATCTCTCATTATATTTTACCATTGGTGATGACGGAGATCATATCTTATAATTATGTATATGTTTATTGTGCACTAACCTTTTTGGGTACAGGTGATAGTAGTCTTCTTTATTACATACTTGTTTGATTTCTCTTACCTAGTCAGTTGAACCTACTGGATATATTTTGATGTAATCACCCCTACTTTATTTCCTCCTTACAAATCAAGTACAGGGACTCGCACAGGGTAGTTGAGTCATTCTAGTTGTGTTGTTATCCATCTATCCAGATCTTAGTGGTGAGGCTCAGACTTTGAATCATCATGGATCTTTGAAATTTATTTCGTTATTTTCTTTTTTGGACATTGTATCAGATATTATGAGACAACTTTGTATCTTCATTTGAGTCAGTTGTATTTACTCTGTAGTATTATTTTAGATGTTGTACTCATGACTTCAGGTTCTAGGATTTGGTATGATATGTTATGGTTGTTTCCGCTTTACTTTATTCTTCTTTAGTCTCTATCTAATTTTGGGTCATGACAGCACAAGACTCCACCACCTTTTTCCTAGCATATAGAGCATAAAACTAGTTGTCACAAGGACCACCCCCTTGTTGAGCTTAGGTCCCTTATTGCACTTACCCTCTATGAGCCACTTGTCCTTGAGGATGCCCTTCTCTCCTTTTGTTGGCTACAATAGGACACTTAAAGATTATGTGCCCCATCTTCCCATAACTAAAACAAGTATTTGTTCCTCTCAAACAATCGCCAACACGATTTCTCCTTCACTTAGGACTCATGGGAAAAGTAGCACCATCACCTTGAACCTTTAGGGTAGGCACCTTGTCCCTATCAAACTTTGGAGTACTCTTGGATTACCCTTGGTCTTATTGGAAATGGCTACCACCAGACTTAAAATTTGAGAAACCTTCTTCAAAATGAGCCCTCTTGGACTTTGTTATCGTCATATTTGAAGCTTCTCACTCTCTATTTTTTAGGCATGAGTCATGAGTTGAGAAATATCCATCTCTTTTATGAGCATCATCATTTTGTGCTCCATCATCACCAAGTCGGACACACCAAAAATGAACTTGTTCATGTAGGCTCTAGGATCAGACACCAAAGAAGGAGCACACTTGGACAACTTTGTGAACTTGAGGGCATACTCCCTTACGTTTATGCCACCTTGCTTAAGATTCATGAATTCCATCACTTCTGCTTCCTTTAGTTTAAGTAAGACAAAATGATCAAGAAATGTAGCCTTAAATACCTCCTGTCCAATAGGACTATCATCAACTCTTTCATACTTCCATTATGTGAACAAAACTTGAGCAACTCCCTTGAGTTGGTAAGTCGTCAAATCTGCCTTCACCTTGGATGTCATAACTGTAATCCCACCTCCTTGTTGACATTATCAATGAAATCTTATGGATTTTTTCTACCTTGGAACCATATAACTTCAGAGCGTTCATCATTGCAAAGTCCCTCACTCTAGAAGCCAAAGTAGGAGCATTTGGAATAGTAGCAAATTGATTGACTTGAGTAGCCATGGCTTGGCCTAGCATAGTAGTTGTTTGCTAAACTTCTGCATTAGTCACTTGGTTGGCTAGAAGACCTTGTGGATCTTGAGGAGCTGGAGGATCTTGATCCTCATTAGCATCAACTACCCTTAGAAATAGGGCATTTCGTGGTTGCATTCTCTGAAAATGTCGAAGGATAGATATTAGAGGAAAAGATTCTTAACTCATAACTTAGGGCACGATATTATCACAGCCCAAACCTAGGTCCTAGTCATGATACAGGAAATGTGGAACTCGAAGGTGCACTATCTAAGCCTCTTGTACATATCATAAGTATACATAAGGTAAATAAGCAAGAAGAATACTAGGACTTAAACAAAACTTCACATAGAAATTCATAATCTCCCATTAAATGGAGTTATATCAATGCATCCAAACATGCCTCTACATAAGTAAATCTTAGCGGGGTTTAGAACATGCTACTAGATCACCCTCAATAAATGAAAGAAAGTACCAAAGTATCAACATAACATCATAAACAAGAAAGTAAAGGTTTGTCCCTGAAGCATGGGAACTCACCTAGTCTTCAAATACACCAATTTGGGTCTAGCCACAATGGTGAGGTGTGGGAATGTCGTTGCCTGCCCCTACATGATTAGATTATGTAGGAAAATAGTATATATTTGTACGTAGAATGTACAAAGTATGTAGGCATGCAATGCATCAACAAAACATCACAATATAATAACAATATGCATAGATATTTTAATAGAATAAGGGCAAGAGATAAAGGATCAATGCATCTTTAAAACCATGAATGGAATGATTTAAAAATATTTCATAGCCTGGCATGTATACATATGTAGGAATAGGACTATAACTGATAATAATACAATGCGGACTATTACACAAAATCTCGATATTGCCACTACATCGGAGAAAGAGTAGTCTACTTGCCAAGGTAGACTATACCTCACCCTATGGACTCCATCCCATCATGATAAGTTTCATATGTGGATATAATAACATAATACCATAGAGTAACATACATAATCCTATGGTGATACATAGTTATAAGACATAAGACTTTATATAACGATCCCATGGGTCAATCCCCCTATCCTATGCCTCATTCGGTGCTAAGTCAAATCCCACGGAATATATAACATACAATAGATATATAGTCATCAACAAAATTCATAATTAATCAAAAACCATAGTTTCATAACTTGTAAATTATATATCATAACCTCATAAATCATGTTACATCTTAGGAATAGTCTATCTACTTGACTTGCATAGAGCGTAGATATACTCTCCATCTTGTAGTCATTGCATAAACACTAGGATATTAGGTCTCTCTTATAATTATGATCATAAACATACTTCTTGTAATGACCCTAAAGGTTATTTTATACTTTTTTGATAAAATTACCACTTTGCCCCTCTAATTAGTGACCTCAACTCACATTTGATTGATTTTAAAATTTGGTCTTCAAACATTTTGGGTAAAGTTGAGATTTTAGCCAAATTTTGAATTTTTGAGGTTTGAATTGCCTTATTTTGAAATTGAGTCATTCAGAAATTTGGGTGTCAAAGTGAAATTTCATCAATTCCATTAGTTTTGAAAGATAGAAATTGGTCTAGGAGAGTTGTCGGAATCAAATTTGGGGTTGTTATGTGGATTTTAGCTCCAAAGTTGAAAATGTAGTTAAAGTTGGACTCAAGGTTGAATTTGGTTAACATTTTGAGTTTCGGTACTCAGATTGAATTTCTAATGGTTCTAGTAGTTTCTGGAGGTGATCTTAGTGCTACATGGGATTCATTATATTTTTAAGGTGATTTGGTAGTATTTTGGAATTTTAAGTGGTCTAAACTAGTTTAGTTGTGTAACGATCAAAAAATTTTCAAACTTTGTAATGGTTGGTCAAGGTTAGTGTTAAACTGGTCGTAGTTGAATTTTGGGAGCCAAGGATTGAATTTATGTGTCCGGATTCAAAACGGATCTTTGGGTGAAATTATGGGGCCGGTTGGGAAGTGTACTGTGAAAGATCATAAATTTTGGTACGGGATGAACTGTGTATAATGTTATATATCAAATTGAAGCTCTTTGAGTTATGTTCGTAACAAAACTAGTTTCACTCAATTCGGAGTTCGTATGTGAAGGTTATGGCCAAAAAAGTGAGACTGCCCGTAATTGGAAGGACACTGGAAACAAGGTTCTGGAATGGGGTTACGGGCTAAACCACGGACTATTTGGGTATCCACAGTCTATGAGGGTTCTCATGGGTTGGTCCAGTGAGTTGCTAGGGGTTAGGGGCCAGCCCATGGAACAAGTAAGGTCCCACGGACCACCCCACGGTCCGTGAGACCCTTCACGGCCCGTGAGGGGTCCCATGAAGTGGGGTAGAATGTTGGCCATGGTTTGGAGCTGGACTCCAGACCAAGTGATGCTCCACGGACCAGTACACAGTCCGTGTGCAGCTACATGGTCCGTGAGACCCCCCTGAAGTGATCCAGAAAGTCCCCCGAGAGTTCGAGTCGAAGTTAAGGCCAGGTGTAATCCCACGGGCAGGTACACGGCCCATGGGCATGTTGATGGGCACTGTGTGCCAACCGTGAGACCCTATTTTCAGTGAATTAGTCCATTTCATTAATGGTTAATTCACAATTTAATTAAATTCTATGCCCCTTTTAGACTTTCTAAGGTCTCCTAAAATCCCTAAATCAAACCCTAAACCCTTTTTATCCATTCTAACGCTCCTAACTTTTTTTTAAAATTCTCTCAATCCTCTTTACCTCCATTGATGAAAGCTTGATGAAATTTGGATAAGTTCATCGTTGTTGTGACATCTTTCAATTCTCTTTGTTAATTTCAAGGTATGTGGGTTTGATTCATGGGTTCCCTTTCATGTATGAAGAACCAAGAACCCTCCTCTTTAAATTGTTATTTTAATATTTCTTAATATTGGGTTCTTTATATTTTGAAGTATTTATTGCAATTGGATTGTGGGTTGTAGAAATTAGGTGATTTAAGTTTGAATTATATGAAGTTTAATGGCTTTGATGAGGATTAAGTTATGCAAATCCTCTTTACTCTTGAACTATGCATGGGTAGTATCTAAATGATGTTTTGAAGGTTGTTTTGACTTGAATTTCTCATAAGTTACTCTTGATTCTAGTTTAAAGTATGAATTCTAGTACCCATGCTATTCTCATTGTTCCTCATGGCATTGCATGCATGATCATGGATATTTTGATCAAAGCTTTGATGTGGGCTAAGTCCCAAACATGTCTATGACTATGATTTTGAACAAGTATGGGTACGACTAAGTTGTGATCACACTAAGTCTATGATATGGCTCTTTGAGAAACATGAGTGCTTGCACCAATATGATATGGCAAGTATGACAAGTATGGAGCTACTCTTATGCATAAAGTTGACATGAAAGTTTTTCTGGCTTTTTAGCCCATGAAGCATGACTATAAAATGTGTTTGACTTTTGTTCAGTATGCATAAGAGTATTGAAAATATGCTTGGCTTCTAAGCCCAAGTATGCATGATTTGGTGTTCAAGTGTCAAGTTTTCATTTTAAAAGCATGTATATGTATATGTATTCTTGTGGAATGATGACTTAGTACCAAGAAGGATTAGAGTAGTAAATGCGCTATCCTCAAGGGTCCCACTTCTTTCCCAAAACTATGTGCCACCATAGGTTGCTACTGAAATGGGAGGCCCGTAAGGTATACTTTGATATTATATGCTATGTTATGTAAATCCTTCTGAAATGGGAGACCTGTAAGGAAGGTGGAAATCACACCGAAATGGGAGGCTCGTAAAGTGTGGTGTAGATTACCTTTGGCAATTAATCTTCTCCGATCCAATGGGAGGCCTCATTGGGCAAGTTCACATTGTAGCTCACATGAGTTTGGATGTCGGTTATAGTTTCGTCCCCTCTATACTATAAGCGTTATGACATTTCATGCATCATGATCATCATGGAATTTCATGCATCATGATCATCATGGCATATTGGTATATTGGTCTTTCTTGTATTCTCTTCTATATAAGTGCCTTTGCCATGTAGGTCACTATAGGCTCATATGCATACATTTGCATGTCCGCATACTTAGTGCTTTATTGTGCTAACCCATACTCTTATCTACATGTTCTAACCATGTAGGGACTGGCGACAACATCTATCTACCTTTGCATGACGAGTGATCTCCTTGAAACTAATTACTTGTGGTGAGCCCTTTGTCCAAGGGCAATAACTACTTTCCTCTTTCTTGTATTGTTTTACTTTCTTATTTTATGTATTGAGGGTGAGCCCTAAACTATGTCGAAGCCCCGCTCTTTCTTATGTAGAGGCAATATTTGAATCACTAAACTCTTGCACGTTGTATTATGCTTAATTTGGGAAGTTATGACTATTGGGATTATGTTATGAAAATGATGTTCCGATTATGCTTATGCTTATGTTTATAAGCTTGTGAATGTTGGGAATGTGCTTATGTGGAAAGTCCCATAACCTTGGTGTGCCCCCATAGCTTGAGTTCTCCTTACCTGCTCTTTAGAAATACTTGTTATGTGTTATGTGGTTCATGCTCATCCCATTTCCGGTAACATCCCCATAGCTTGAGTCCATAGCCCCATTTCCCTTAGAATTATGTGTTATGTGTTTACTTTTTTTTGCATTTTCGAACTGATGATGTGTGTGATGATGCTATGATGGTTTCATCGAGGACCTTTGGGTTCTCCTTCTCCATGTCACATATAGGCCCCACTTTTGGGTCATGACAAAGATAGTATCAAATCCCTATGTTTGTAAATGATCCTCGGAGTCCAACATGCCGCGTCACTTAGAGCCTCGTTCATGGGTGTGATGCACGCCATACCTATGAGTGAGAGGCTATGATGAAGTTTTAGGAATTTGTCATTTCATTATCCCTTGTGTCGTGCCTTGTACTGTTTATGGGATTTCCTAAACTCTTGGTTCTTGTCGCTCTTTCAGCACATGCCTCCTAGAAGATCTTCCTTCCCCCGTCAAGCTCTTGAATTTGAGGAAGAAGCCCCTTGGGCACCAGTAGAGGAACAAGTGTCCCATTCTAAGTTTAGAAATGTGGTGTCCAAGTTGGCCCAAGTTGTGGACAACCAAGCCCGACCAATCAATCCTGTGAATGTGGGCACTCCAGCATCTAGGGTAAGGGATTTCACCCGGATGAACCCTCTGGAGTTCTATGGTTCAAAAGTAGATGAAGATGCTCAAGAGTTAATTGATGAACTCACTAAAGTCTTCACCATCATGGGAGTGAGCTTGAAAGAAAAAGCCGAGTTGGTCACTTACCAATTGAAAGATATGGCCCAAGTGTGGTATGGCCAATGGTTGGTTGAATGAGTTACGGATGTCAAAGTTGGATGGGAGAAGTTCAAAATGGATTTCCTGGATTATTTCTTTCCTCTTGAGCTTAGGGAAGCCAAAATGACTGAGTTCATCAATCTTCGGCAAGGAGGTATGACCGTAAAGGACTATGCTCTCAAATTTACCAAGCTCTCCAAGTATGCTCTAATACTTGTATCTGATCCCCGTGCAAGAATGCACAAACTTATTTCGGGTGTTTCAGACTTGGTGAAGAAAGAATGTTGAACTTCTATGATCATCCGTGACATGGACATCTCTTTGTTCATGACTTATACCAAGCAAATTAAAGGTGAAAACCTTAAGGAGCGAAGGGTTAATAAAGCTAAGAGGTATCGGTTTGATGGTGGGTTCTCCAAATCTAAGGGTGGTGGTGGTTTTGGCTGATTCCATCAAGGCCAAGGTTCTAACATGAGGCTTGCTAATATGAGAGTGCATCCTCCTAAGGCACAAGTTAGGGGTGGTCCCTGAATTCCTCTTTGTGGTCAATATGGGAAGCATCATATGGGTGATTGTAGAAAGGCTTTGGGTGCTTGCTTTGGATTTGTTGGTTTGGACCACAAGGTTTTCGAACGTCCAAGGGGTGCCAAGAAGGATCAAATAGCTCCCGGTGGTCAAGGGCCGCCAAAGTCTCTAGTTGGTGGTGCTCCAAGTAACAACCGGTTTTATGCTCTTCATGCCCGACAAGAGGTGGAGAAAGCTCTGAACGTCATGACTGGTATGTTAAAAATCTTTGATTTAAGTGCTTATGCTTTACTTGACCTGGGTGCAAATTTATCTTTTGTCACTCCTCTATTAGCTGTTAAGTTTGGTTTGAGTCCTGAAACTCTAAGGGAACCTTATTCGGTGTATACTCCCGTGGGTGAATCTTTTGTTGCCTAGAAAGTGTATCGGGGTTATCATGTCTCTGTGTTGCATAAAGTGTTCCCCAGTGACCTTGTAGAACTGAAGATGTATGATTTTGATGTTTTTCTTGGGATGGATTGGTTGCATACTTCTTATGCCTTGGTTGATTGTAGGACTAGGCAAGTTAAATTTCAATTCCCTAATGAAATTGTGTTGGAAAGGAAGGGTAGTGATTCCGTGGTTAAGGGTCGATTTATTTCCTACCTCAAAGAATGAAAGATGATTTGTAAGGGGTGCATTTATCATATTGTACGGGTTAGAGATGTGGAGGGTGAGTTACCTATGCTTGAATCGGTTTCGGTGGTTAATGAGTTTTCTGATATGTTTCCCGAGGACTTGCCTGGTATCCCTTCTGATAGAGAAATAGATTTTGGAATAAATCTCCTTTCAGATACTCAACCTATCTCTATTCGTCCTTATCGTATGGCCCCGGCGGAGTTGAGAGAATTGAAGGATTTACTAGAAAAGGGTTATATTAGGCTGAGTATTTCACCTTGGGGTGCTCCCATGCTGTTTGTGAGAAAGAAGGATGGGACTCCCCGAATGTGTAATGATTATCGTCAATTAAATAAGGTGATCATGAAGATTAGGTACCCGTTGACTAGAACTGATGATTTGTTTGACCAACTTCAAGTAGCTACTCACTTTTCCAAAATAGGTCTTCGTTCGGGTCATCACCAATTGAACGTAAGGGAGTGTGATATTCCCAAGACGGCCTTTCAGACTCGTTATGGTCACTTTGAATTTGTGGCAATGTCGTTTGGGTTAACTAATGCTCTGGCGATGTTTATGGATCTTATGAATCGGGTGTTCAAACCACTCCTTGACAATTTCTTTGTAGTTTTCATTAATGAAATCCTGATTTATTCCCATAGTGAGCAAGAGCATATGGATCATTTGCGGTTGGTTCTTCAAACTTGGAGAGAGAAGCAATTGTATGCCAAATTTAACAAATGTTAATTTTGGTTGGGAGAAGTTTCTTTCCTTGTTCATGTGGTGTTCGGTGATGGCATTAAGGTTGATCTTAAGAAAACCAAAGCGGTGAAGAATTGGCGTAGACTGTTGACTCCTTCGGATATTCGAAGATTCCTTAGTTTAGTCGGTTATTATAGAAGGTTTGTTGAAGGGTTTTCCTCTATAGCGTCTCCGTTGACTAAGTTGACTCAAAAGAAGGCCAAGTTTGTTTGGTTAAGTGAGTGTGAGAAAGGTTTGCAAACTTTGAAGGATCGACTTACAACGGCTCCAATTTTAACTTTGCCTAATGGGTTAGTTGGGTTTATGGTATATTGTGATGTATCGCGTATTGGCTTGAGTTGTCTTCTTATGCAACATGGTAAGGTGGTAGCTTATGCGTCCCGGCAATTGAAGGAGTATGAATAAAATTATCCAACCTATCATCTCGAGTTGGCGGCGGTGGTATTTGCTTTGAAAATTTTGCAATATTATTTATATGGGGTTCATGTGGATGTCTTCACCAATCACAAGAACTTGCAATATTTATTCACTCAAAGAGACCTTAATTTGAGGCAAAGGAGGTAGTTGGAACTTTTCAAGGACTATGATATGAGTGTTCTTTATCACCATGGCAAAGCTAATGTTTTGGTGGATGCTCTTAGTAGGCTTCCTACGGTAAGTGTAACTCATTTGAAGAGGGAAAGAAGGAGATAGAGAAAGATGTACACCGGTTGGCTAGGTTGGGTGTGAGGTTGGCCGAATCTGATAGTTGTGAAATTTTTGTTCAAGGTGGATCTGAATCTGCCTTAGTGGTTGATGTTAAGAAGAAACTAGACTTAGATACTTCCTTGGTAGAGTTGAAGAAGTTGGTTTCCAATAGCATGATTGAGGTGTTCTCCCAAGGGGGAGATGGTGTGCTACGGTACCAAGACCGTTTGTGTGTTTCAGATATTGATGGCTTAAGGGAGATTATCATGAGAGAGGCTCAAAATTCTCAATACTCTATTCATTCGGGATCTACCAAGATGAACAGAGACTTGAGGGAATTGTATTGGTTGCATGGTATGAAGAAGGATGTAGCAAAGTTTGTGTCGGAATATCCTAATTACCAACAAGTAAAAGTGGAACATCAAAGGCCCGGTGGTTAGACCCAAGGCATTGAAATTTCTACTTGGAAGTGGGAAGATGTGAACATGTACTTTTTAGTTGGGTTATCTCGTACATGGAGACAATTTGATTCCATATGGGTTGTGGTTGATAGAATGACCAAGTCGGCTCACTTCTTACCGGTTAAGACTACCTATAGTGCCGAGGAGTATGCTAGGGTGTATATCCAGGAGTTGGTGAGGTTGCATGGTGTGCCAAGGTCCATCATATCGGATCGTGGTACTCAATTTACTTCTCATTTTTGGATGTCTTTTAAAAGGAACTTGGTACTAAGGTCAAGTTGAGCTCCTCATTTCATCCTCAAACCGATGGACAAGCCTAAAGAACAATTAAAACCTTAGAGGACATGTTGAGGGCTTGTGTGTTGGAATTCAATGGAAATTGGGATGACCATCTACCTCTCATCGAGTTTTCTTACAATAATAGCTTTTATGCTAGCATTGGTATGGCACCATTTGAAGCTTTGTATGAGAGGATATGTAGGTCTCCGATTGGTTAGTTTGAAATAGGTGAGGTAGCCTTGTTAGGCCCGGATTTTGTTGTTGTGGCCATTGAAAAGGTGAAGTTAATTAGGGAAAGGTTGAAAATGGCCCAAAGTTGCCAAAAGTCTTATTCGGATGTTAGGAAGAGGGATCTTAAATTTCATGTTGGTGATTGGGTGTATGTGAAGGTGTCCCACATGAAAGGCATCATGCGTTTTGGTAAAAAGGGCAAGTTGAGCCCTTGGTACATCGGACCTTATGAGATTGTGGAACGGGTTGGTAATGTGGCTTATAGGTTGGACTTGCCTTTGGACATGAGCTCCATTCATCCAATATTCCATGTGTCCATGTTGAGAAAGATGATTGGTGAACCTAAAGCAAATACACATTTGGAGAGTGTGACGGTTGAGGAGAACTTGACCTATAAAGAGGTGTCGGTGGAGATTTTTGATAGGCAAGTGTAGCGGCTTCGCAACAAGGATGTAGATTCGGTCAAGGTGCTTTGGAGGAACCAAGACGTGTAGAGTGCAATATGGGAAACAGTGTTGGACATGAGGGGTGATATCCCTATATCTTCCAATCTACTCAAGCCTAAGGTACGAGCTTATATCCTTGTATGGTCATAATTCTTTAAAATTTTTGATTTCATAACATTGTATGCATACATGAGCACGAAAATGATTTAAATGATGTTTTGACATGAGTCTTCAAAGACTCTTTAAATGATGCATGATTTGTTATAAATTTGATGAAAATGACTCTTGTTTGATTGTAGTCCTCAAGCCGTAGCTTTTGCTCATTCGGGGACAAATGTTCACAAAGGGGAGATGATGTACTGATCCAAAAATTTTCTAAATTCGTAATGGTCGGTCAAGGTTAGTGTTAAACTTGTCGTGGTTGAATTTTTGGAGCCAAGGGTTGAATTTAAATGGCCGGATTCAAAACGGATCTTTGGGTGAAGTTATGGGGCCGATTGGGAAGTGTACTTTGAAAGATCATAACTTTTGGTATGGGATGAATTGTATGGATTTCTATATATCAAATTGAAGCTATTTGAGTTATCTTTGCAACACAACTAGTTTCACTTAATTCAAAGTTTGCATGTGAAAGTTATGGCCAAAATAGTGAGATTGCCCATAATTGGAAGGACGCTAGGAACAAGGTTCCGGAATGGGATTAAGGGCCAGACCACGGACCGTTTGGTGGTCCGTGGTCCGTGAAGGGGCTAGTGGGCTGGTCCAGTGAGTTCCTACGGGTTAGAGGCCACCCCATGGACCAAGTAATGTCCCATGGACCACCCCAAGGTCCGTGAGACCCTTCACGGCCTATGAGGGGTCCCGTGAAGTGGGGCAGAACGTTGGCCATGGTTCAGGGCTAGACTCCGGACCAAGTTATGCTCCACGGACCAGTACACAGTCCGTGTTAAGCTATATGGTCCGTGATACCCCCTGTTAAGTGATCCAAAAAGTCTCCCGAGAGTTCGAGTCCAAGTTAAGGCCAAGTGTAATCCCACGGGCAGGTACACGACCCGTGGGCATGTTGACGGGCACTGTGTGCCAACCGTGACACCCTATTTTCAGTGAATTAGTCCATTTCATTAATGGTTAATTCATAATATAATTAAATTATATGCCCCTTTTAGGCTTTCTAAGGTCTCCTAAACCTCCAAAATCAAACCCTAAACCCTTTTCATCTATTCTAACACTCCACAATTTATTTTAAAATTCTCTCAATCCTCTTGACCTCCATTAATGAAAGCTTGAAGAAATTTGGGGAAGATCATCCTTATTGTGAAATCCTTCAATTCTCCTAATTAATTTCAAGGTATGTGGGTTTGATTCATGGATAATCTTTTATCTATGAAAACCCAAGAACCCTTCTCTTTAAATTATGATTTTAAGATTTCTTAATGTTGGGTTCTTTAAATTTTGAAGTATTTATTGCAATTAGATTGTGGGCTGTAGAAATTAGGTTATTTAAGGTTGATTTAAGTTTGAATTATATGAAGTTTAATGGCTTTGATGAGGATCAAGTTATGCATATCCTCTTTACTCTTGAACTATGCATGGGTAGTATCTAACTGATATTTTGAAGGTTGATTTGACTTGAATTTCTCATATGTTACTCTTGATTCGAGTTTAAAGTATGAATTCTTGTACCCATGCTATTATCATTGTTCCTCATGGCATTGCATGCATGATCATGGATATTTTGATGAAAGCTTTGATGTGGGCTAAGTCCTGAACATGTTTATAACTATGATTTTGAACAAGTATGGGTTACGACTAAGTTGTGATCACACTAAGTCTATGATATGGCTCTTTTAGCAGCATGGGTTCTTGTACTAATATGATATGACACGTACGGAGGTACTCTTATGCATAAAGTTGACATGAAAGTTTGTTTTGCTTTTTAGCCCATGAAGCATGACTATGAAATGTGTTTGACTGTTGTTAAGTTTGCATAAGAGTATTGAGAATATGCTTGGATTCTTAGCCCATGTATGCATGATTTGGTGTTCAAGTGTCAAGTTTCCATTTTGAAAGCATGTATATGTATTCGTATTCTTGTGGGATGATGACTTAGTACCGAGAAGGATTGGAGTAGTAAGTGGGCTAT
>JBCEWC010006589.1:0-22784 GCA_038996855.1 Solanum aculeatissimum | reverse complement strand
CCGTCTATCTACCTCTTTATTTTCATGTATTTACTTTCTATTATCTTGAGGGTGAGCCTCAAGCTTGTCGAGGCCCCCGCTCATATATGTAGAGGCATAGTTGGACAAATCTTACTCTTGTACGTTTGACTTGTATGTTGGATATTTGGCTATGTAATATGATTCTATTTCGCTTGAATTATGATCATGTTCTCATGTTAAGATAATGGCTTGAATGTTGAGTGTTATGAATGACTATGTGCTATGTGCAAGCACGCTTATCCTATTCCCGTATTATCCTCATAGCTTGAGTCCCTAGCCCCCAAAATCCTTAGAACTTATGTGCTACGTGTTTAACTTCCGCATTTCCGAACCGATTGTCACTTTATCAGAAAAAAGCTTCAACTAGGATTAATCACTGTCAACTATATTCCTACTCATAAACAACCTGCTGACATCCTATCTGAAGGCCTAAGCAAAGTTCAACATGAACCTTTGTTATCCAAGCTAGGAATTCTAGACATTTTTGCTCCTCCCAACTTGAGGGGGAGTGTTGAGACAGTATAGCACCTAGATGTGCTACCTGAGAAAATTAGTTAAGGGGTAGGTAGTGGTTAGGAGCCTACAGTTGGTTAAAGTTATGAATCAAGGAAAGGTAGAAAGGTTTGGAATCAAGGAAAGGTAGAAAGGCTAAATGTATGCTAGTATATATATATACTAGACTTGTATCCTCGTGCACAATATGGAAAAATCACAATCAATGAACACTTCTTCTTTTACCTTCTTGTTCTTCTTTCTTATACTCTCTGTAGATTACAGAATTAAAAAGAAAAACCCTCACAAATGCGCATAACAGTTACAAGAACTATAAGGAGTTATCATTGATAACTATGTTAGCCAGCTACATCAGCATGTTTATGAACTATATGTACATTACTATACAGAGAGGGTGAATTGGTCAGACTAGATTTGCTTCCTGCCAAGTACTATTCTTCTGCTTTCTATTCCAAATCACTATATGAAGCTTCCTCTTCTGGCAATTCAAACTCATCAATCTCTTTAAAATGCTCTCGCCAGTAGTTGACAAAATCTTGTGGCAAGGACCCTTCAACGGCAGGTTTCTGCTTTGTACACCTCCTCTGCAAAAGCATTTTGGTTATTAGCCACCAAAATAGATTATGATAAAAGAAAGATTACACAGCATTCATTTTACAAGCAGATATCAGCAATATTAGAAAAAATTGCTACTAGATTTGAACATCAACCACACAGCTTTAGGTATCTTGCCGAGTCATATTTTAGTACATATTCCCCTAATATTATGTTTACATGGTTGGTGAAGGAAAATCAGGTCAGGGGGGTCAGCCATTTAAGCTTAGCCTTGCTGCTGGGACCTCTTAAGAAAGAAATGATTCAGAATGTTAATTGGACACCATACTGAATTTCTCTCCCATGTAACCTACAAATATCTTTCACAGGCTAATTGTGCAAAGATATGAATGAAACAAAATATAGCATATTATCTTCTGTAGCTCAGAAACTGAAACTACAAACAGAAAATAAAACAGGGTCAATACCCATTATTAGTGAAAGTCCTTGAGATCTTAACAGCAATGAGAAGGATGTCTAACAAGGCCAGTGAAAGATACTTGTCATTAAAAATCACTAGAAAAACAGATGATTGTTGACAAACCTTCTTACGCTTTCCAGTAGGATCCGTCCATGATCCAGCCAGCTTAATATCACCAACTCCACTGAATTCAGTCCTACATAGAAGAAACAAGAATCATGAGACCATCAGCATTGACAATTTAGGCTGTCACATTCACATTTATAATGTCGTTTTCCATGCTAAATGTAAACGCCCCAACTTTAGATATGCCGCAGGTAAGAAAAGAGGGGTAGAGGAGGTTGTTGCCAATGGCATTCTGCAGAACTACCTTATATATCAAGCACCTCAGAAGCCTTTGAAATGCTCAATATATTAAAGATTATGCTACTTAGGTAGATAAAGAAATAAATCTTAGGTTGAATGCATTGCCAAGACAGAAATTTTCATCCAGATCCAAGCTGGAAAAAGGATAAACAGTCATGGAGACTAGCCAGTGACAATTTTTCAGGGTGAAAACTAGAGGTACAACTAATTGACCAAGATTGCATGCTCCATGTTAGGAGCATGGAAAGTTCACATAAACTAACAAATTATATTTAGTACAGGATATCAGCAAATTACACCATCACAACAAGCTTCAATCTCATGTGACTAGCCTCAGAAAAAAAGAAAAGAACTGATATTATAGAAAAAAGGGAAAAAAACAGAACCCCCAAGTTTACATGCATGTAGAAGAAGACGCGAATAGAAAAGCAATTAAAGGGAGAGAGATACCTATTCGTTCTCTTCTTTGGCAAGGTTGGGCAACTAAAAACTGAAGCATCTACTATCCCTTTTCCCCTTGTTTTCTTCAAAGATGAGCAACTTCCAGACAAAACACCAAATGTTTCTTCTGCTGCTATTTCATCTGAAGGGAAATGCTCGTGAGAAATTGCCTGAACTTTGGCTTTTACCTTCTGAGGAGATGAAGACATGAAAGGCTCATGAATACCTTTTATCTTCTTATTTCCTGAAACTGGAGTAGAAAGAACAACTGCTTTTTCCCCCTTATCTTGCCTAGGCTCAGGAGATAAGTTACTGCAAGGTTCAGCAATTGCTTTCCCTTTATCCTTTAAGTTTGTGGGAGGCAGGGAAAGGGAAGGCTCATCAATCTCCTTCCTTTTGTCCTTTTTGTTTTCAAGACTGGAAGTGAAGGGCAGAGCAGTAGCTTCTAAATTAGCCCTCTTTGCAGTTTCCCTTCGATTGTTAACTACAGCTTTATTTCCTGAAACTGGGTTAGATAGAACAGTTACTCCTTTTCCCTTATCTTCCTTAGTCACAGGACACAAGCTACTCAAAGGCTCAACAACTGCTTTCCCTTTATCCTTCATAGCTGCAGGAGGAGGCAAGGAAGGGCAAGGCGCATCAATCTCCTTCCTTTTGTCTCTTTTGGTTTCATGACTGGAAGTGAAGGGCAGAGCAGTTGCTTCTAAATTGGACTTTTTTGTAGTGTGTCTTCGATTATACAGTACAGCTTCATTACCCCTGCCCGCTTGAGTAACAAACAAGAGACAAATAAGACAGGTTTTCAACATTGAAAGGTCAGCAAAACCACAATACAGAAACACAATTCCCTGAATTTAGCATTTCAATAGTGGAGTGAGATGATTTTCACGCTACCAAATGAGAAGCCAAGTTTATGGAGCAAGTGATTAACCAAACAAATCAATGTTATTTATTACGTAGATTGCTTCTGTACAAATGGCAGGAATGTGTTTGCAATTTGCTTTCAAACATAGAAATCAATTTGCTAGGGGTCAGCATCTTCATATCATGTTTCGAATATATAAAGCTTCCTTTATACATCACACTATGACCATTATTACACTTGCATTTAATCTAACACAACTTCCTACTTTAGCTAAACTTCGGACTGACTATACAAACCTTCACATGCTCACAATTGTAAGTCATGATTACTTTATCAATAGTAATGATTTCTTTAAACTAAAGACTTTAAAAGGTTCTCAGTAGCTAATATTTTAAGAAAAGATTGCTGAAATCTGTGTTTCACAAGTTCGGTTTTGGATGTAAGACAGCTATTGCAACTAAAGCTTTTCCATAATAAATTTCATCATTCCAGAAATATAATTTAACACTATGCATTATAACCCTAAAAAACATAAACCCACGAAAACAGCAGTCAAGAAGATCAGATAGCAAGGAGGAATGTTCAGTAGCTGCTTGTAAGCAATATATTTACTCCCTAATGTCAAAGAGAGTAAAAATAAAACTAAATGACAAAACCCAAAAAACAAAATTCAAATAAACTGGAATATATACAGAGATATAGAAGAGGGGAAGAAAACCATACTAGGGGTGATGGACAAATTCCCAGGCAGAAGGGGATTAGGGTTTTGAACATTGGAAGAAGCGACGCTTGTTTCAGAGTTTTCCTTTTTGTTGTTGGATTTTGAAGAATTCGAATCAGAAATTGGGGGTTCTCGAATAACATTTTGAGGCTTCGAAGTAGAAGCAGAGGAGAAGGAGCATAGCCTGCGGAGAGTTGAAGTGGGTATAAGATTGAAATTAGAGATGTCGGCAAATGGTTGTCTATTCTTGTTCATAGATTTAGAGTTGTTTTGGTTATTCCTTTGAACAGCCATGGATTTAGAACTGTTTGGATGATTCCTTTGAGTAGCCATGGATTCGAATCATCAATCTTCGGTTGTTAACTGAAAGTAGATTGTTGAAGAAGTTAGCAATCGGTTGGCTGGCGGGAAGATTTTTGAAAAATCATCAGTGGATTTATTGTGTTCAGGACAAGTTCTCTGTTGGGTTTGCTCGAAAGGTCTTTTGGAGTCGCGATTGATTGCTTGTTTTTGGAATGCTCTAGTCCCTCTTTCTTCAACCTTTTAATCCATCAGACGTCGGTTGGTTCAAAAACATATTGCGCACATATTAATAATTGACGAATTACTAATGAAGTATTTATATAAATAATATATTATATATTAAATATTATCTTTTAAAAAAGAAATTATTATAACTTATAACATATTTTATCAATAAATTACTCTATTCTTTTCTTTCTTTCTTTTCTTTTCTTGCTGGCAAATGGCGTCATTTTTTCATTTTTCTTTTTTAATTTCCATTTTTCTCTATTTCTCCCTCATCTTTAATATTATACATTTTTATGTATTTTATATTATTATTTTGATAAATATAATACTTTTTCTAATAATATAAAATTAATTAAATCATACTAAAATATTTAAAATTCACACATAATACTTATAATTAAATTATACTAACAAACAACAACAACATACACAGTGAAATCTCACAAGCGGGTCTGGAGAAGGTAGAATATACGCAAACCCTACTACTACCTCAAAGTTAGAGAGGCTATTTCCTGGAAATCCTCAAATTATACCAAATATATTTGATATTCAAATATAACACTTATAACACATTTTTATTTAAAATATTTTAGTTATAGATTCACCTTTCCCATTGAAAGATACTTATAATATGTACTAGTCTTGTTGTACTTATTTTGCGCGTGATCAAAGCGTGTATCTCATCTGGTAACAAACATTACACAGAAAAATTAAAGGGAAAATTTCATATATAAACAAACAACTAATTAATTTACAACAAATATAACTCATATTTTATTTACATAAAAAATAGTCTCAAATCAGCAAAACTATGCATGATTATACAAAATAGTTTGTTAAAAGTTATAGAAAGTATACACAATGTATATTATTTATACATGAGTTATGCACTAAATATACGTTATAATACACAATATACACTGACTATACATGCCTATACAATATTTTTTTGTAATTATTTTAAGTGAAGCGTCCCTCAGTGTAATTATCCCATTTAATTATGAACTTATGAAAAGATAGATAATTCACTACAAAGTAATTTTGATAAATTATTTATTTATAAAGGTTCATATATCATGGTAAATTAGAATTTTCCTTACTGGGTGTAGAGTATTTTCTTGATTCAACTAAAAAAAAGTAGAAGTCTATTAAAAAAGAAAGATTTAGGAGTCTTTCCAGGGCTATAAGTCCTTATTTTATCATTTATATTCATATATTTTAAAAGTCAGTATTATAAATATAATTAAATAAGAATTTAAAGAAAAATGATGAAAAGACAATCTTGTCTAAAGAACACAGTCTTTTAATCAAGGGCAAAAAGTTCAAACAACATTTCTAAGAGCCTTCACGCTTTTAGACGAAACTTGTGAAGACACGTAGATGTTAGTTGCAAAATAAGAGAAATTTTTAAATAATGGAAATTTATTAGACTCAACTAATTAAACAAATACTATAATATAATTTGAATGAAGCAAGTTAAGCTGACATAACAATTAATATTATTTTCTTTAAATTCAAAAAATGAAAAATAAAGGGAAAAGAATATGAAACAAAGAAAGTGAGTCTGTAATATAAGTAAACATGAGAATCAAATTGAAGTTCGGGACAAAATGCAAAATAAGAAGATGCAAGTCAAATTGTTAATTGTTGAATGATTGAGACAAAACCCAAAATAAGAAAATGCAAGTCAAATTATTGATTGATGAATCAAAAGTTAAAATTAAAGTGTTTTTACAGGAGTAGAGAAGTTATAAATCAAAACGAAAAGAAAATAATATTTGATTATATTTAGGACAAAATCTTTCATCATATAATTAGAATTCATAGTGAAATTAGAATAACTTTTAAAAAAAATTTTTTTTAAACCAAACACCATTAACACGTTTTTTTTTTCTCTTAAAATAAGAGCATTTCCCTTTTTCCCTTAAAACAAGGGAAAACTTTTTCCCCTCGTCCTTAAAATAAGGAAAAAACTCACGTTTTCCCTGAAAAAGCAATTATTGGTAATTATTGTTTCAAAGTTTTTCTTTGACTATTTTATTTGGAAAATGACTCTTTGGATAGGGATTTCACAATAATAAGAAAATTTTGTCCATTTAATTCTTATTACATTTAATATTATCAAAATAATAATATAATAGCTTAAAAATATGGTGAAAAGACGATTTTATCTAAAGAGGAGATTTTTAATATAGTAAAAAAAATTCAAACAATATTTCTAAGGATCTTCACACTTTTAATACAGTATAGATATAGATTAGTAAAAACAACGTCTATGATGTGAAAAGTTCTGATGTGAAGCTTGAAGTTTACTACGTACATTGGCTTTTCTTTAGAAAAAAAATTATTAAGTAGGATATTTATTTTATTAAATTTTTTTATATATATTTTAGGAGTCCTTAACTTTTTACTTCAATTCTTACCATATATTTTAGGAGTCCTTATATACTTTACCATATATTTCCTCATATCTTATATTTTAGGTGTTTTTTTAATGGCTTAAAAGTACTTATTTTATCATAATTCTTTTCATATATTTTATGAGTCAATATATAAAGATAATTAAATAATAATTAAAAAATTCTCTTATTAATGATGTTAAAATAATTATTATATTAAAAATATATTACTTATATTCTCCACATGCATTAAAAATATCTATAATACATATAAAGTATGGAATTCAAAATGTATTACAATTGTAGTTTTTATTTATTTATTTTTATTAATGCTGTAAAAAAACATTATATTTTAATTTCAAACATTCAAGCAGTATTTATTAGTTTATATATTAATATATTGGAATTGTGTCAGAAATGCATTTATATTTGTTTACACAAAATAAATTTTCTAATTTAAAGAGTAATAAAAATATCATTTGCATAATACTCAAGGCAAATTAAATTTTAAATTAGAATAATTAATTAAGTATTATTTTTAAAAATAATTAACAATGCATGTAATACATGTATACAGGGAAGCTAATAAGTTGACTGACAGTATTGTGAATGAAGCTCTAGATGCAATGGATTTTAGGCAGTACAATCAGTTCATACAGTTATCTAGCAAGTGCACGGAGATTATCAACATGGATAAACAAAATATCCCTTACATCAGAGTCAGAATCAGACCTATACATAACCACAGTCCCAATTAATTACATGATGCGGTACAGGAACATAAGAGTACTATTTACATTACAAGGAGAAGTGAAACACAACAAAATTACAAGATATACAACTAACAGTTAATACCATTTCGAGCAAAAGGATGTGGGCGAACTGGTGCATCTGCCAAAAATAGGGAAAATAACTTTAAAAATAGGGGTCAGAGTCGAGGGCGAAAAGGAGGACCATGCACCTCAAGGATTTGTCGGAAACAACTCCACCTACTGTAGTAGAGGGGTCATTGAAGCGGATGAGGAAAGAAAATATAAACAAAAGCAGAGCAGGAGGAGGAAAGCTTACGCATCAAGCCGAATGGAGATGCATAATTTCTGCTCCAAATGTAAAGATGAAGTCCACAGAGGAGCATCAAAAGGAGCCCTGAAAATCAGCTCGTATCAGTCCAACATCAACAATAAATGGAAGATACAGACGAGAAAGAGGAACTTACAGGAGCATAAATAGAATCGCAAGGAGGAGAGCAAGCAGAGTGAGCTTGGGAAAGATAGAGCGGACTGCCAGGGAAAAGGAAACGCCACATCGGGATATGAGAAAGATGAAGGCTATGGAGGAGCGTCAAAAGCGTCACTAGGAAAAGGAAAGAATGGGTTCTAGAATTTTGGAATTTTTAGGTTTTATGTTCACTTTTTGGATGAAATGGGCCTTCGGGTCACAAGGATAAGTTGGACTTTGTAAAGAAATTTTTTTTCTTTCATTTTGTTTGAATAAAATGGGTCTTGAGCCCGCTACTTATTAAAAAAAAAGTTATATGATAAAAAAAGGTATTGTTTTTAAAAGAGGTAAAAAAGGGAAAGAAAGAAAAAGAAAGAGACAAAGCTTAACAAAAAAAAGAAAAGAAAGAGGCGCAGGGAAAAAAAGAAAAGAGAAAAAGAAGCGAGAGAGAGGGAGAGGAAAAAAAGAATATGGTTTTATTCCCTTTTACTATTTCGGGTAAAAAAGTATAATCTTTTTTGGTAAAATCAAAATATGTGTTAAAATTGGTAATTAATGTTATATAACATATTATTTATGTAAATGACCCATTACTAATCCCAAAATCCATAATTATATTTACTGTAAACATATTTTGTTTTTATAATGAATATATTTATTACATAAGTTATTTGGAGAAAAGTTAAGAATCATAACTTAGACACCAAGTTAGGTTTTCTTTATAAATAAAAAAGTTTTCCTTTACTATTATAGACATCTCAATATTGTTCAAGAGAAATAATAAGTCTTCTTTCTTTTTCTTACTTTCATCTTCTTATTACTTTATAGTTTCAAATAGCTTATCAGTACGAGACTCTACCACCTTAAAGAGTTAAGGTTAAGTTTGAAAGTTAAGGTATTATTTATTTCTCTTCTTTTCAATATGTCTAACTTTACGAAATTTGAGTTTGTTTTCCTTCATAATTTAGGCAAGAACTACCCTTCATGGGTATTGGATGCTAGATGTCTTGGAGACATAATTAAAGATAAAAATAAAGCATCAAAACAAGACTGTGCTAAAGTTATGATAATATCTTAGTAAAATTTTTAAAATTGAATATATCACAGTCAAATATTCACTTGTTTTGTGGAAAAGCTTGAAAGAAAGATATGATCACTTGAAGATGGTCATACATTCAAAGGCATGATATGATTGGATGCATCTGAGGCTACAAGACTTTTAAGTCTATTTATAAGTACAATTCTTCTATGCTGAGAATCACTTCTTAAATGAAACTGTATAGAGAAATGATTAAATATTAATATGGTGAAAAAGACGTACTCCACTTTTTATGCCTCGAATGTGCTGCTACAACACCAATATCGAAAAAAAGTTTCAAAACATATTTTGAACCGAATTCTCATCTTCTCGTGGCTGCACAAAATAATGATCGTACTTTGTTGAGTTTAGTTTTTAGATTTTGGATTCATTGTTACATTTACATGAACCTTAGAAGAGTCTTACATTAATTATTTTTATGTATTGCTTTGAGTAGGAGAATTATTATCTTTATCAATTATTTGAAAAAGAAGGTTGAATATAAGTTGAGTTAAAGGAGCCTCATAATTTACATTTTTGAGCATGATTTGAATAAGAAGTCTTTTAACCATATAATTGCTTTCATTATTTTTTAAAATAAATTTAGAAGAATCATAAAGAAGGGTTTTTAAAATTTTTTTTTGAGAAGAGTACATGGAACAATGTAATTTTCAAAGATGATATTTTAAAGAGAAACCTCGAGTTTTACATAAGTTTATTTAAGTTCTGAGATACTCCAAAAGCTATTTTCTATTTTTAGAGACTAATTGGAATAATTACCTTAAATCCTAAAAATATAACATTTTAAACACTGAGTTGGTCATAGTAAATGATTTTGAGACTAGTATTGAGTACCAATTTGGATACGAGTTTAGATAACTCTAATCCAATAAACTACATAGCGAGCATAGGATAGGATCGTACAAACATTTATATGACTCTTCACTTATCTCTAAGAAGGCCTAGTAAATAGATTCATAAGTTGAGCTTGTCTCTTACTCTGAAAAGGTCTGAAATGACTCTGACAATGTGGGCAAGACATTGTATCATCCCAATGCTCATAATGGTGGTTGTCAGTTAGAGGCTTCAGTTAGAGTCAGTATTTTAGAGGCTTCATAGATCTATTAGATGGTATTTAGTTATTTCCTTGAGTTACTTCAAAAGTGTTGATTTTAATTTCGCATATCTTTGCACTTTGAGATTTCATGACTATGTTACAAGACTTGAGATGCATGTTTCATTGTGCCCACTCTAGTTCATTTATAGTGCTTAAGTCTTCCACTGAGTAAGTTATCTAGACCAAATGATTTCTTAGGACAAAAATATTTTTTGAGTGCCGACCACGTCCAAGGTATAGGCTCGGAACGTGACACCAACCCATCATAATTGGCACTTATGATAATGTCACAATCCAAGCCTAAGGCCTAGACGTGACACGACGAATGGGAGACCCGAAGACAACCCAAACTAGCCTCTTACATATAATTGGCACATCCTTGGTTGCAGAAGCTTAAATCAAAGAATAACAAGTAGCAAATAAATTCTAGGGGAAACAGAACTTTGGACTAAAGCTATGGGGATGCATAGGGAAGAGGATTTGCATGAGTCACATAGCAAATAATGTCTAAGGGACGGATAAGTAGGACTCACATTATGGGAGTATTTTCGGGACTTGGGACTTTCATCTCTTCAACAATAAACAACACACATAGAAGGGGATAAAGGGACTAAGTAAAGTCTTGCATAGAGTATAAAGACATAATAGGATTCGAGTTCATTACATAATAGTCATATCCAACAACACCTCTATCATGAATGGAACGGGGGCCAAGACATGCTTCCGGGCTCACCCTCAACTAGAAAATATCCATAAATACATAAGACTTATTTAATCATGAAAGAAAAATAGATGTTGTCCCCGTAATGGAGGATTCACCAAAGAAGTCATCAAGTAATCCGGCTAGCCACATGGAGAAGGATGAATAGGAGCTCCAATTCCTACATGGTGAGATCATGTAGGCAAAAGAGTATGTGTTAGTACTTGAAATGTACTAAGTATACGGGGTGCAATGTAAGCAAGGAAACATAGTATAGCATTACAAAATGCATAATCATAATCAATAGATAATAGATCAATAGGACATGCATGAATGGTGCTTGAGTCAAAATATGCATAGAGACAATCAAACTTGCATAATATACATACACATGTGGGAGGAGACCGTAACCGACATATAAAACCAAGCGAGCTACTACTTGAAATTTTGATGTATGACCCCCACTGGAAAAAAAGGTGGTCTACTTTCCAAGGGAAATCAACCTTAAACCCACATAGAGGGTAACTTAACCTAGTTGGATCCACTAGTAAAAATCCCGTTTAGGGAGCATAACATAAACCTATGGTGGCACATAGTTAAGAGACCAAGACTTTGTATAAATACCCCTTAGGCCGAGCCCCCACCTTAAGCCTCCTTCGATGTTAAGTCTAGTCCCACAGAATACTTAACATAGTCATAAATATCATTATAGCTTGAAAGACTTGAAAAATCATGATAACATGGCATGAGTAGCTCATTCACATAACTTGACCCCTACAAGTGAGCATATACCTTACACTAGAGGGTAAAAATATTCATAAACTTGACCCCTTCTTGTGAACATTGATAAGTACATGAGGGTATAACACTTATCATACTTGACCCATTCATGAAGACAATATTCATTCTCAAGAGGGTAGAGTATAGCATAAGGACTCAACATTTTCTTATAAATCATAGGAACTTTTCATGAGTTCAATACATGCTTAGGAGTCCACAAAGTCATCATCTCATGCTTATCTTGAAAACCATGTAATAATCTTTGCCATGTAAATTTAATCAAACATGGTGGGTGAATGCATAAATACCCAAAATCATGCAATTTAATAATATACTCATGAAGAATGTAAATCCAATTCACTTGAAGAATCAAATCAATCAACCCACCAATGTAGTAGAAAGAAACCCAAATTTAATATCGTGAAATTCGTCTTAAAACTCATCATCTTCATGGTTCATATTATGCATGGGTTCAAAATTCATAATCTAAAATATGGGACAAACCTTCAATAGATATTCATGCATAAATAGTCAATACTTGAAGAACCCAAGCTAAATTTGTATACATAATGCATAATAGAGTTTTATCCATAACCATTATAACTTGAAATCATAAAACTTAAATAATGAGAAGAGAATTGACTTCATGCGTGAAAGAGTTTCCATGAATGAATCCCACATACCTTGCTTGATAGGAGGAAACTCAAATTTGAAGGTGAAAGAGTATAAATCCTAGCTTGGTCCTCTTTCTTGCAACTTGAAGGAGACTTGAGAGCGTTTGAGACTTAGAAGAATTTTGAGAGAAGAAAAGTGAGAGAATTAGGGGTGAGAAGGTTGATAAGGGTCATTAGAGGGGTAAAATGATGAGGTTTTAGTGTAAAAGAGTGAAAAAGGTCAGTTTTTCCCTTTTAAAAACTTGGCTAAACCCGTCCACGAAACTCCGATTATGGGTCGTGGACCATTCCACGGGTTGTGGAACCTCTCGTGGATCAGGGGTCCTCCAAACATGGGCCGCTGGAACTTTCTATGTAACCCCCTTCACGACCCATGAAACTTTACACGAGTCATGAATTTCCCTCATAAACCACTCCTTTTCTTAGGCCAATTTTTGACCCTTAGGGTCCTTTCCACGAAGTGGGTCCACTAGTCGTAGAGCATTCTACGACTCGTACTTTAGATCTCATAAATCCTTCTAGTGTTCTCTTAAAAAGTCATTTCTCATTGCCCACTTCTACGAGATCATCCACGAGTCGTGGATTACTTCACGGACCGTATACCATCTCGTGGAATCGATTCTCAAGGGATTTTTCTGTTGTCAACATTCCCAAAGTCTTCAACCATGAGGGGTATTTCAAATAATCCTTTCCTAGAAGAACTACTACTATAATCCAACAAAGGCAGTTAATGCAAGATATACATTTAACATGTGGTAACAAGTTAAATTATTAGGTCATGTATTGAGTTTCAATAAACTCAAATAAAATAATTTAAAATATTACAGAAAATATTTCTAGAACCTGAAAGTCATTGTACAAAAATTTTATCTAATGATAAAAAATATAGGGATCCAACCCCAAGAAAATTATAAATAATCAATGTCTAAAAATATCAAAGTTTAAAGGAAATGGACCAAGAAACTAGAAGAATTCATGATAGCCAAAAAGAGATGGCTCACCCTTGAGTTCTAAAATCAACAATATCCTAGTTAAGGTCTGTCAATATGAAGATACCCTGTACTCAACAAAAAAAGTAATTGTAGTAATATTACACATAACAATAATGTACTGGTTGAATCATGCGACTATCCTAATAAGCAAAATATATGGAGCTAACCACAATATAATAAGCCACACATACATAGAAAGACGAACAATTTATCATCTTATGCTCAATATATCAAAATTTCACAATATCAATCTCAAATGTAATAGTAAAAGTTAGTCCTCTTTTGAGACCTATACATAAATAGTTATCTTATTGCAATGTGACACCCGATCTAATAATATCTCAAAATGTGATATTCAATCTAATTATATGTAAAAATCTTACATTTGATCCAATAATGCATTGAAATGTGATACCCAATCCAATAATTTGTTGGAATATGACACCTGATCCAATAATATATCAAAATGTGATACCCGATCGAATAATCACAATCACAATCACAATCACAATCACAACCATAATGAATATTTTATAACTTTAAAAATAAAGTAATCAATTTATTACATGTAACTTGATCACGGTAGCCATTTTATGTCACGACCCAAATCTAGGGTTTAGGTGCGACACGGAAAATGAGGCCCTCGAAAGAACCTCAGCCAAGCCTTTTAGCATTTCATAAGCATACTTAACGTAATTAAGCATCAACATAAGAAAAATAAGTGGAAATAAGTCTTAAAGATAAATCTAAGATAAAAGTCAAGAATTTTTCGATCAAAGGGATTACATCAACTTTGTCCAAAATATGCCTCTACTTGTCTTGAACTTGGAGGGGGCTAGAGCATACCACTAGCTCACCCTTATCTAAGGTAATACAAAAGTGCCTCAACATGACAACATAAGAGCATGAATGAAAAATGCTTGTTCCCGAAGCATGGGAACTCACCAAGATATCTTCAAATGGGGTGTGCGAATCTAGTCACTATAAGGAGGAGTAGAATCACCACTCGTCCCTACATTGCTATATAATGTAGGCAAAAAGAATGCATTAGTACATTGGAATGTAAAGTGTAATGAACAAATATAGAGTCACAATATGATTTTTAAGGAATAATAAACTAGTCATGTAAATGGTCAATGCACATTTGAACCATAAGTAACAACATAACATAAAGCTTGTAAATACCATACATATATGGAAATAGGACCATAATGACAATAAGACCATGTGGGCTATTACATGAAATCATAATATTGCTTCTACACAGGAGAAAGAGGACTCTACTTACCAAGGTAGAACTCTACCTATTAGGTGAGCGTCAAAAATCATAATGTTATATGTGGGTGGCATGTTGTTATGAGATTTAGAGACTTTATATAAGGACCCCTTGGGTCGAGCCCTAATAGAAATGCAGGTTTCCACTAAATACAAGGGACCAGGTCCCTCACAAATATAGTAATGAACAAAAACAACTAAGATTTGGCTAAGAAACAAGTTGTAGTTTTCTCCTCCCTTGAGTATGGAGATTACCATATAAAATAGCTCATCTTGTTTTTACTTTGTTGATTTTACTATTTTAGCTGTTGATATGTACTTGCTATGGAAGAGATGGTTATTTAAAGACTAACTATCCTACATTAAAATTTTTTAAAGATCATTTGACAGGATATTTTAAACAAAAGAGAAGAAGAGAGGGACTTGGTCCTAGGGTCAATTCTCAGAATAGCTTTAAGTTGAAGAAAGTGGTGCTACCCTCTTGGACTAGAAAAGTGTTAATTACCCTTTTATCTGCATATTGGGAACTCAGGATAAAATGAGTTCCTAAGACTAACATATGATCTCTTGCAGGTAGGTGAAGGAAGCAACAACCAATACTGGTAAATGGATAGTGGCTGCTCAAAACATATGATTAGAGATGTTGATAACTTCCTTTCACTCAAAGCACTTCAAGGTGGAGGTGTTTCTTTTGAAAATGATAAAAAGAGATATATTCTTGGTATTGGAAGGATTAAAAAGTCACTGGATCACTCAATAGAAAATGTCTATTATGTGAATGGACTGAAATTCAATTTGTTGAGTGTATCCCAAATCGGTGACAAAGGGAATGAAGTAAAATTTCGCTCACAAAACTATATTGTCACCAATTTGGATTCAAAAGAAGTGGTTTTTTTTGGCAAAAAAGAGCAAAGAATATGTATGTGGCTGATATGGAATCTATACAAGGAAATGATTTTATATGTCTCAGTACTCAAAGTTAGAATGCAGAACTTTGACACAAAAGACTTGGTCATGTCAGTTCTTCATTGCTGAACAAACTTACTTCAATAAACCTGGTCCGTGGGCTACTAAAAGTAAAGCTTGTCGAAACTAAAGTATGTGAGGTATGTGTTAAAGTAAAGCAACCCAGATCCTCTTTCAAGCAAAAGAAGCAGGTTAGCACTACCAGACCCCTGAAGTTGATTCATATGGATCTATGTGGGCCACTGAAGATTCAAAGCAGAGGAGGAAAAAAGTATATATTGGTGGTTGTGGATAATTGTTCAAGATTTACCTGGACTATGTTCTTAAGGTCAAGGGTTGAAACTTACGATGAATTTATGATCTTTGGTAAGATGATACAAATAAAGTTGATCTGTAAGATAGCAGGGATTAGATCCGACCATGGAACTGAGTTTTAAAGCTAGGATGGATTCTTGTATGATGAAAATGGAATCCATCATCATTTCTCAAATCCTATAACTCCTCAGCAAAATGGTGTGGTAGAGAGGAATAACCGAACCTTGGTGGATATTGCTAGGACAATACTGATTGATTCTAGACCTTCAAAGAATTTTGGGCTAAAACTATATATACTGCATGCTATGTGACCAACAAGTGTTTGATCAGGTCAATTCTCAATAAAACACCTTATAACCTGCTCAACAACAAGAAACCTAAAGTATGTTACTTGAGGGTTTTTGGTTGCAAATGCTTTATTCTCAACAATGGCAAGGAAGACTTGGACAAGTTTTATGCAAGAAGCGATGAAGGTGTTTTTGTTGGCTATTCAAGTTCCAACAAATCTTTAGAATCCTCAACAAAAGAACATAGTACATTGAAGAAAGTGTCCATGCAAATTTTGGTAAATCTGGTGAACTTGAAAAATTAAAAGATCAAGATGAAGCTGAATTTGAAGAATTGTTGCAGTTTTACAGGGATGGTGTCAATGCTGATCAGAATGGAGATGACAACTTGGAGCAGACTAACTTTGATTTTGATATTACAGGTGATACAAGTGCTCCTAATGGTGGAACTTTTCCTTCATCAACTGTTGACAATGGACAAAGTATTGCTGAAAAACCTGATAATGCTGATGATGGAGAGGTCGGTATTGATAATAAGAAAAAAATCACATTCCTACGACATCCCTACGAAGACTTAAATCTACTCATCCCTTGGATAATTTTATCTCACTTTTGGATTCTAGAGTACAAACAAGATCTAAGATGAGGAACATGATTGCATTTTCAACTTTTGTCTCCTCAATTGAGCCTAACAATATGAAAGTGGCTCTGAAAGATGCTGATTGGGTGAATTCAAGAGTTGCACTAGCTTGAAAGAAGCAAAGTATGGCACTTGGTCCCTAAGCAATCTAATTGAACAATCATTATAACTAGGTGGGTCTTCAGGAATAAGCTGGATGAACAAGGAGCTATTGTTCATAACAAGTCAAGGTTGGTGGTTCTAGGCTACAACTAGGAAGAAGGTACTGACTATGATGAGACATTTTCTCCAGTTTCAAGAATAGAAGCCATTAGGATTCTCATAGCATTTGCAACATTCATGGGTTTCAAACTTTATCAAATTAAAATTAAGAGTGCTTTCTTGAATATCTATTTAAAAGTGAAAGTATTTTTCAAACAACCTCCTAATTTTGAAAATGTTGATCACCTCAACCATGTGTTCAAATTGGACAAGGATTTGTATGGGCTGAAACAAGCACCCAGAGCATGGTATGAAAGGTTGTCTAAGTTACTTCTGGAGAATGGTTTCAAAAGAGGCAAAATAAACAACACTTTACTTTTAAAGACAAAAGGAAAGGACCTGCTCATCATATAAGTCTATATTGATGATAATATCTTTGGTGCTACATCAGAGTCTGTACGTAGAGAATTCTCAAAGCTGATGAGGAGTGAATTTGAAATAAGCATGATGGGGTAATTGAGTTTCTTTTGGGGTTCACAGATTAAATAAACTTCTAAAGAAACCTCAATTAGCCAAGAAAAATACATCAAAGAGTTGATGAAAAAATTTAAAACGGAGGATGCCAAGACAATAGACACTTCAATGGGAACTAACTCAAAACTTGATGTCGATGAATCTTGTCCCTCAGTGAATGAAACTATATGCAGAGAAATAATTTTATCATTATTGTACTTGACTATAAGTCATCCTGATATTTTTTTAGCATTGGAATATGTGCTATGTTTCAATCTAAGCCTAAGGAGTCCCACTTGAAGACAGAAAAAAGAATCATGAGGTACTTGAAGAAAACATAGGACCTGGTCCTATACTATCCTATAAGTGATTCTTTTGAGTTGATTAACTATTTTAATACTGGTTATGCTGGATATCAAATAGATAGACAGATCACTTATTGAATGGCTCACTTCCTTGGATCATGTCTTGTATCTCAGGGAACCAAAAATTAAGATTTTGTACCTCTTTTAACTCCTGGAGAAAATATATAGTTGTTGCCTCTTGCTGTGCTCAATTACTATGGATAAAACAACAACTAAAGGATTTGGTGTCATCATACACACTATTTCGTTGTTGTGTGATAACATAAGTGCTTTGAATATGACAAAGAATCCAATCTATCACAAGAGAACAAAGCACATTGACGTGAGACATCACTTTCTTAGGGATAATGTTGAAAAAGGAAATATCTACATGCAATTTTGCAAGACTGAAGATCAAATTGCAGATATCTTTACAAAGGCATTGAGCAGAGATTAGTTTGAGAAGAACATGTTGAAACTGGGGATGTTGAAGCTGGAATGAGCTTTTAGTTTTTGGATGCAAATCAACTCTTTTTGGTTATGATTAGAAGGGAAGGTATCTCACTATTTGTGTAATACATGTTGTAACCAAAACAACTCTAATATCTTTTGCAGGTACTCACGCATAGTGATGTGAAGAGAGAAAACAAAGTTTTAAAAATAACTCAAGCTAATCATCTGGAATTTCTCACAGGGACTTGGTCCCAAATAAAAAATGTTAACACTCCTTACACTACTTTTACTCTGCTTTTGAGAATCATATGTACTTCTCTGTGTTCACTTTTTGTCAGTTGATAGCAGATTCCCTAACCCTTAAAAAAAACCTAATTTCGCTCTTTTCTTTCCAACAATTTATTTTCATTATATTCTTGTCCTAACTCTCTCTTTGCTGAAAGGAAAAGGTCCTACCCTATAAAGCTCTTATTCTTTTCAAAGGTCCTTCAAAAACCTTTACTTCTCTGTCTGTGTTCCCTACTCATCAGAAGATCCTTACAATGCCTCATCCATCTGACTCAACTCTTGGAATGTTGAATGTTATTGAAGAAGTAGAAGCTCCAAAAGTTTTCTCTCCTAAAAACTCTTCTTCTTGGACAAATATCCCTACCATTCCATAAAAAAAGACCTCTGCTTGCCAAGAAGAAGAACATCAAATCCCTTGTCCTAAAAAGAATTTTGTTCCAGATCTAAATGTTATCCAAAATCGTTTTCCTCTTGAATCAGTGCAACCAACTCTTATTCTTGAGAATAAAAAGTCTAGTTCTCCTATTCAACTAGATTCCTTATCTGCTGCACTTTTTGATAAGTAATAGTAGTAGTACATAAAACCTTCTTCTTAGAGTACAAGGGAGAGTAGGGTTTTTGAAGAAATTAGACATCAAATTGGAGAAGATTAGCTGGTGAGAATCATCTGATTTGTATTCAATCTTGTTACCCATGAATTCAGCTACTATGAACAGTAATCAATCTTTAATTTCTAGTATGTGTGGCTAAAATTCCTATGTTGGGGGTATGCTTTCAATATGGGTCTTTAATTTGTTGATTGGGTCTGTGATATCTTGATTTATCTATAGTTGATTTGGGTGAATTTATATCCATTCCTAATATTTCTATAAATCTCGAGGTTGCAAACTTGGTTTTTTTAAGATATCTAATTTGTTTCTTAGCTGAGCATATTAGAGTGCGTAATGGATATAACGACTGGAAATGTATGGGGTTTCAGTTAAAGTTTATGTCAATGAACTCAATGGCCAAGGTATTAGGGGTTTTCCTTGAACTTCTTAGGCCAAGCATGTACTCGGCGTCCCACATGTGATATCCTGGTGGGTTCATACAAAACACCCATTTTCAGGGATGATTTGAGTTACAAGCAATATAGCCTATTCACTCAATATCAACTTGTACACTCAAGTATTTAGACCCATTTAATATATTGAGTCTCATATTCGTACAACCCCAACATCTCTCTTAATAGTTGTTAATTAAATTAATTATAACTTGTTAGCTGAACTCTGTTTTAAATATTACAATCCCCCATAGATCCTATAATTACTTGGTCCAACAAGCCACTTCCACTTTTAGCAATGGTTCCCTGTGGGATTCAACCCCAACCTCTAAAGTTGGGTTATTATGCTGATGATGACCACTTCTTCTTCCTTTGAGTAGTCAGGTTGATCAACATAAAAAATGGTGTCGTTATCGAGGAATCAACATTTCATCTTGGAAGTCTTTGTTGAGCTTTGTTCTTGTAGTTAAGATTCTTTTTACTATTTTTTAATTATTTTTGTTGATTGACTGTGAGGTCTAATGATGGAAGACGAAGAGAACATTCATGGAGAGAATGTTGCAGATATGAATGGGATGCAAGATGTCAACTGAGTTTAGGTTGGAAGCACCGGTGCTATCCGACTACCCCTATTGGATGGAGGAGTTAATTTCTATGTGACGAGCATCATGTTACAACTCCTCCAAATAAAAGAATTATTTTGAAAGCTCAGCCATGAAGATCGTCATGAACACTTGAGGAATTTTATTTATATGTGTTTCCCATTCAACTTCAGGGGAGTGAATCAAGAATCCATTCGACTAAGACTATTTCCTCTTTCCATCACTGGAGAGGCATTGAGGTGGCTAACAGAGTTACATCGCGATTCTATTACCTTATGGGAAGAGCTGTAAAATGCATTTCTTGAAAGTTTCTTTCCTTCCTCAAACATGATAAAATTGAGAAGGAGTAATGAGAATTTCAAGCAATTAGAAAGTAAGCCATTGCATGAAACATGGCTCCAATTTCGAAAACTCCTACTCCAATATCCCAACCATGAGGTTCCAAACCATATTCTTTTGCAATACTTTTATGTGAGTCTTGATATAGTAAAAAAAAGGGTAGTTGATCAGTTGGTGCGAGAAG
Organism: Solanum aculeatissimum; assembly: GCA_038996855.1. NCBI lineage: Eukaryota > Viridiplantae > Streptophyta > Magnoliopsida > Solanales > Solanaceae > Solanum > Solanum aculeatissimum. The sequence continues at coordinate 1,904 of JBCEWC010006589.1, read as the reverse complement.
ACTTGATGACACAAAAAAATCACCGAAGCTTGTAATCTCTTAGATGGCATGAAAAAAATTAATTGAGCATGGTATACAAGAGATGACATAATGCCTTAAATCCACAAATGTTCTACTAAGGAACAACTTGCTAAAGATCAAGAAAGGGATGGGAATATGGCCAAGATGTTAACTCAACTTGATATTTTAACTAAGCATGTCATGGGTGGAAAATGTAAGAGTGTGAATGTTGTGGGATCTACCGGTGAGGTGATATTTGAAGGTGCACCATTTGAGACTGGTGCAACAAAGAATTTCATTACATAGAAAACTTAATAGTGGGTTCTTGACTGGATTTTCTATGGAAACCTGGGAATCAAGGTTGGAATAATAATTCGAGATGGAGATATCGAGCATGGACCGATCAACCTTAAGTTGGGGGTTGACAGAATCGTGAGGGAGATAGGTATATTTCACCTCATGATAGGATGAATGTAACAACCCGAAAATTTTCAAACTTCTTATTGGTTGGTCTTGGATGATTTTTTACTGGTCATGGTTGAATTTTGGTATCCATGGGTTGAATTTAAGTGGCCGGATTCAAAATGGACCATTTGGTGTCATAGAGAGGCCGTTTGGGCAGTGTACTTTGGGGAATCATAACTATTGGTACGGGATAAACTGTGTGGAATACTATATATCAAATTGAATCTCTTTGAGTTAACTTCGCAATGCAACTGGTTTCACTAAATTCGGAGTTTGTATGAGAAAGGTATGGCTAAAATAGTGAGACTGCCATAAATTGGAAGATGCTGGAAAACAAGTTCTGAAAATGGGTGAAGGACTGGACCATGGACTGTGTGAGGATCCACAGTCCGTGTGGGGGTTTGTGGGATGTTCCAGTGGACTCCTGGTGGCCAGGACCCTGGCCAAGGACCAAGGAAAACCCCACGGACCACGCCACGGTCTATGAGACTCTACACGGGCCGTGAGAGGTCCCATGAAGTGGGGCAGTGTGTTGGCCAACTTGTGGGGCTGGACTCTGGGCCAAGTGTGGATCCACGGACCAGTACACGGTCTGTGTAAAGCAACACGGTCCGTGTGAAGAAACACGGTCCGTGAGTCCCTCCGTTAAGTGTTCCAGAAAGTCCCACTAGAGTTCGAGCCGAAGACGAGTTCAAATGTTGGAACACAGACAGGTATACAGTCCATGGACTAGTATACGGCCACCTGGGGCCTTCCGTGTGGCATTGTGTTTCAGGGGTTAGTCCGTCTCATTAATGGTAAATTTGTAATTTGGCCTTATCCTAAGACTCTTTTAACTTTCCTAAAGTCTCCCAAACCCCTAAATTCAAACCCTAATCCTATTTCACTCATCAAAACACTCTTGGATGCTGTCAAAAATTTCTTGAATTCTATTGACCTCCATTGTTGAAAGCTTGAAGAAAGTTGGGAAGATCACCTTGCTTGCTTAATTCTGCAGTTCTTGTGGTTAATCTCTAGGTATGTGGGTTTGATTCAAGGATTCCCTTCCATCCACGAAGACCCAAAAACCCTACTCTTTAATTTATGATTTTAAGTTTCTTTAAGTTATGGGTTTTTTAAATTTTGAAGTATTTAATCGATTGGGATTATGTGCTGTAGAAATTAGGTGATTAAATGGTGATTTAAGTTTGAATTTTATGAATGTTCATGGAAAATTTTGAAGGATCAATGTGCATGTCCCTTAATTATTTAATTATGCATGGGTAAATTGCATTATGCTTTAAATATGGAATTTCTCATGATTTAGGTGAAACACCTCTTGAATTGTGAATTAAAGTTTGGATTCCATTACCCATGCACTTATTCCTCATTCATGGCATATGCATTGAAGATTGTTATGATGAAACTCTTGTTATGATATGATATGTTAAGGCTTGTGA
>JBCEWC010006588.1:0-22785 GCA_038996855.1 Solanum aculeatissimum | reverse complement strand
TTAGTTAATACCATGTACATGGTATTAACTAATACATGGATTAATTATCCATGGGTCCAAAAATCCTACCAAACATTATATTAATTAATACCTAACTCTAATACGTGAATTATTTATCCTAATACTTCCTACCAAACGACCCCTTAGTGGCTTCTGTATGTTAGAGGTTTTATTAAGCCTTAAGCTACGAAGTGAACTTTATTTTTTTGTTTTTACTTTGGAAGAAGAAGATAGAGAACGAAGAATTTGATTTTAAAAGCATACTTAAGCAAACATGAACAAGCAAATGAATATGGAAAGGTTTTTTATGCGTTATATGCTACTTATATCTAAAGGTCCAATAGTTAGTACCCTACGGCTCTACTCATTATAGTATTAACAACATTCAATATGGAATCACGCAACACGTGCGCCATAATGAAAAAATAGATAGTTATACATTCTAAGAAATAAATTATTAGGTAAATTAAGAATTTTAATTATTATAGCCTGCTTTAAAATTTCAAAAATCAAAATCAGAAATATCGAATGAAATCCAACCCAAGCTTATTTGAATGGCAATTTCATCCATTGGAAAATCGAATATCCAAATAGAAAATTTCATGTGCAATCCAAATGGCTTGAATGTTCACCCTTGTACTTTTATCTCATGGATTAAAATAAGAAATAATCTTGTCTCCAATCATTTCATTTTAGACAAGGCTAAATACAAATTCACTTGTAATTGATCATTAATTTTTATAATAAGGTAGATAGTCTTATCTCAAACTTCGAAGATACCGTCCTTCCCTTGTCAAGGCCTACTAATAACGTGGATATTAACTTGTAACTTCAAAATAATCTAAGTTGGGGAATTCTTTATTTACAATGTCGTATTTGTGTTGAATTCTCTTAAAATACACTATTTTTGGTGATATTGACATGCACACGTCCAAATCCAATTCAAATACTCCCAGAAATAGAAATAAAATAACGGAATATTTTCTAGCCCAAATTCTGAAAGTTCATATTCTATCTTCTTCTTTTATCTCTTCTCTTTAGGTTTACTTCCTCTATTCCAATTTCTCACCATTTTCTAGCTAATAAAAGCAGTTCAATATACCATACCAAATATACTTTTTCAATATATTGTGCATATTAAATTTAATGTCTTAAAGTTCTTTTCTTTCTTAGATACATTGTGTAGTACGTCCATTTTTTTCAAAATAATAATACTCCCTCCATTCACTTTTACTTGTTATTATAAGTCAAACTATATGAACTTTGACCAACATTTTAAGATGTATTTTTTCATCATATTAATATAAGAAGAATTACAACTTATAGCATTTTTCGTATAGTTTTAAACATCTAAATTTTATATTTCAAAAATTAAATTTAGTTACTTCAATTTAGCTTTAAAGTTTAATTAAGTTGACATCAAAAAACGAAACAACAACGAGTAAAAGTCAACTTAACGGAGGGAGTAATAATAATAGATCTTTCAATAAACAAATGATCATTTTAAGACGGACTTAATCGGAAATTTCAATAATATGGTTTAATTTTAGAGCAAAAGAACTTTCCAAGCAGGAATATAGTATGATGAATTAATCATGACAATTTGAACTCCATTTAGGTAACCATCACTTACACTTCAAGGGTACCAAATTTCAGACCATGCAATTTATAGCCATGAAATATTGTCACCACAAACTTATGTTTTGTTTGATTTTTCAAACTTTGCCAGCAATGAAGTTGTGATGCCAATACTCTTAAGTGAGCAATAAATTTGGCATACATGTGAAGTGTATTTCCTTCTTTAGTAAGATATGTGTATTTTTAGTATGTACAAATAACTTCGTACTAAAGAAAACTAATGTTAAGTGAAAGACAAGGGCAGAGCTATTCTTGTTTTGTTAGAAAATAATTACATCACGTAAACAACTCATTGGATATATATACCTTGCGCCAAGCAGTGGCGGATCCAGAATTTTATTTAAGGGGTTCAAAATTTTAAAAAGTAGACACACGAACTAACTGAAGGGTCCATCTATTATATATACATAAAAAATTATTTTTACCATATAAAAATAATAGAAATTTTCACCAAAAGAAGTTCGAATGAACCCCTGAGTACTATGTGGCTCCACCACTAGCACCAACTACCAAGTGACACCACTTCGTGAAAGGTTGTATCAAATACGTATGTATATATAATTACTAAATAAAATATTTGGAATAAATGTAACAAATGACATCGCTTATTATTATTATTATATATAGTATATATTAATTTGTTCACACTTGACATCGCTCGTGAAAATCTTGCATGCTCTACCCAAATAAAATAGTTTTTTTTTTACCAACTTACTAGGTTAAGAGATGAAGAGTATTATTATTATTTTAAATAAATAATTTGGAAGGTTAAGTGATTTGGATTAGGCAAAGAGCAACTTCACAGCTTATTTTCTTGTCCATCCATTAATTAATTAGTTGCATAACCAATATAAACCTGACAGACCAGAGGAAGCATTAGCACATAATTATGTATCATAACATATTTTATATAAAAAATAATTAAAAAAAGTTCCTAGGAATGAACGAAGAAAGAATTAACAAGTATTATGATTCATGAATGTGATGCCATTGAAATGGACGTAAATTAAACTCTAAGTAATCCTTTTATTAATTAGTAAACGTATGAAATTAAGGTTGACGGCCAGCTAATAGGAAAGGATTAACGTGGACCAATCAAGAAATGACTAATCTAACGCGCTTAATCTCTCTTTATCACTTGGTAACAACACGTCTTAATTAACTAATTCATGAATATATTAGAAACAACTTATTTTTTAATCATTGTATAAACATGAAAAATACAGATATCAAGCTGTATCCTCATCACTGGAGGAGGGTCAATCAAACTAAATTACGTACTAATGAAGACTGATTTTTTTTATTTTAAATTTTATAAGAAGTTCAGGTCAGATTGCATGCTGCACCTGGACTATTTTATTGTGAGCCTGTTATTAATGGAAGAGCCATATAAAGTATAAGAAAATAATTATTTAAAATAAATTTAATCTTATATATAGTCTAATATGATTTTATGGTGAAGAGAGTTCGAATTAATTACCGTTGCACATTCTAGTTCTGATGCTACATCTCACTGGTATAATACTACATGGTAATTCTTCTTTACTTACTAAGAGGTCACTTGGGGTAAAAGATAACGCCAAATAGTTTTGGGATTAAATTATAATAATATTCAATTTGTTGTTTGATTGTCAAGTCTAAATTAACTTATTTCGAGATAAATAATTAATAATGGGATAAGTTATCTCTTCTCTTAAATACTTCCTCTGTTTCAAATTAAGTGAATTGTTAGGTCATATTACACATATTAAGAAAAAGAAATAAGGACAAACTTTAACCATGTTTTCCCATTTTAAAACTCCAAATAACTCATTTAATACTCCCTTCGTCTATCTTTACTTGGTCCTATACTATTTTAGGATGTTCAACAATACTTGTTCAGTTTATGAAATCAAGAGATAATTTTACACTTAGTTCCTAATTTACCCTTGTCATTAATCATAGTTATTTCCCTATTACATTTTTCAATACATTGTATTAATTATATTCAAAGGGTGATTTGGTAAAATTACCTCTATCATTTACTACTTCTTAATCCCTATGTCAAGTTAATAGGGGTCAAATAAAGTTGGACGGAGGAAGTACATCTTGGAAATCAACTTTAAAAACTCAATAAATGAAGGGCAAAATTGGAAAAAAAAATCAACATATCCCTTGAAAAGTGAACAATTCAGTTATTTTGAAAACTCAAAAATTCTCCAAAAAATCAGTTAATTTGAAACAGAGGGAGTAGTATATTAATTTCGGGATAAAATAGGTACTTCCTCCATCTCATTTTAATTAGTTGTTATGTTGCGCTTTTCAAAAGTTAATTTGACTAATTCTTAAAATTAAATTAGATTAAATGAACTTCATATTTTAAAATAAAAATTTAGATATTAAAAAATTATATATAAAAAAGTAATAGTAATTGCAACTTTAATTTTTTTCATATCAATATGATAAAAAAAAATATATCTTAAAATATTAGTCAAAGTCCACATAGTTTGACTCTAAAAATGGACATATGATAACTAAAATCGGATAGAGGGAAATGCACACATAAAAATACTTAAGCTAAATAAGACGAAAAATTTATTTTAAAAATGAATATGAATAACTTAAGCTTGCAAAAATATATATAAAAAATTGAATAAAGTTAAGAGTATTTTTTTAAATAAATAATTTATTGTTAAAATTTATCAAGTGATATTATTTTTAATACAACAAACCAAACACTTTGTATGAAATAATCTCAACATATAACTAATCCCAAACAATTTATTATTAAAATTTATTTAGTGATATTACTTTTAATAAAACAAACCAAACATGCACTTACTATGAAATAATCTCAACATAATTAATTCCAACATATTTTATCTCATTATAAATTATATTTATGATATTGACTTTTAAAATATATGAAAAGAAGCGATAAAATAAGTACTTCGAACCGTAAAAAGAATAAAATAAGGATTTCTAACTGTGAAAGACTTCTAAATCTTCCTTATTTTAATCAAGAAAATACTCTGCAGTCACTAAGGAAAATTTTAATTTACTATGGGTTCTATAGGACCTTTATAAATAAACAATTATCAAAATTACTTGTAGTGAATTATTTTTTCTATAAGTTCATAATTAAATTTAATTTTTCTCATTTTGATCGCCCGTACAACAAGACTAGTTGACAAAAACGTACTGGAGTTTTTAACTAATAAGGTTTATACGAAATGCTTAATGGTATAAGAAACAGTAAATGATAAGAATAATTTTATCAAATCATTATTTATACATAATAAATATTATGTATCAAAAAATAAATTAGGAAATGACTACTATTAATGATTTTATAAATTAAATAAATGTTATTAAATATAAAAATGAAAAAAAAAATGGACAGGGAAAGATTGGACTTGAATAGAAATGAAAATGAATATTAAAAAGAGTGATGTGTGTGAGATTGAAAGCATAATTAATGTGACATTAGCGTTCTTGGTTTTGATTTACTTAGAAGTTAGAAGCAACCATCTCTTTATTAGCCACATATATATATATATAGTACGTCTTTCTTTTATTATATATGTGAATTTCGTTTATGAGAATATATTAAAGTTGTAATTTATATCTTCTTTTTATCACTAGACAATATATTTAGTTGTAATTTATATCTTTTTTTATCACTAAACTGAGTGCTTACTGCTTATCAATTTTTTTTAATCGAAATTTGAAAAAATCTCAATAGGAATAATTACAAGTAAGGAGAACTAGGTAAATGAGGTACTAATAAATTTTTAATAATTAATAAGTACGAAGAAGATAAAAACTAGAGAAAATTAAGTATTTTGTGATCACCACAATATTTATAATGTATTTTATGATAAAATTATAAATAGAAATATTTAAATAGTGGAATAATATAACAATTATGAAGAAGATTAAGTTAGTAATATGAGACGTCTTTAAAAAAGATTGATTAAACATCCTTTTAAAATGTTGTTTATATGTCCTTCTTCAAGGACAGGGACCTTTTTAAATAAAATTTGGTCACCAACTGTTACGATTAAAAATATTTATCCTTAAATGTTTTATTATTTTTATTTTAAAATAGCATAGATTTATTTTGAAAGTACGTCAGAAAATAATTCGCATGTTGACGTCAGCGGTCACCATATATGATACCAATAGTGTATTAATATACCGATGAAGTATTACAGAAGATATCGATAAGGTAACAACATATCGATGGAGTATCACAGAGGATACTAATAGAGTATTAATATATGGATGAAGTATTATAGATGATTAAGCTCAATCTTATATGATATCGATATGTAGTAACGGAGCCACAATTTTCGTTAAGGAGATTCAAAATTTTAAGAAGTAGACACACGAACTAATCGAAGGGGGTTCGACATCTATTATATATAAATAAAAAATTATTTTTACCATATATATAGTATAATTTTTTCACCGAACCCCCTCATTCTAATGTGGCTCCACCACTATCGATATGGTATCAACATACCAACGTAGAATCACAAAGAATATATTTTCTACGAATTTAGAGTTTAATAAATAATAGATTTATGCAGAAAGTGGTTAGAATATTTTAGAAAAAAGGACTTATTATACTGTATATCTAAATGACATACCGCAAGCCACCTCAAATTATGAATTGTAAAACCAGGGATGACCCTTTGGACTTGTATAATCCCTTCTCAAATAACACCCATTAAAGAGAGACTTGGGAGAAGGGAAACTAATGCTTTTTTACACAACCACCACCAAATGAACAATCTGAAGACTTTATTAATCGATAACAAAAACATTTTACAGAAACAGTAGGGGTGCTAAATCTATATCCACGCAGGATTCTTCAATGGAGTAACAACAGCCTTCACTTGTAAGTAGTTGTGAAGGCTGTAAATACCCTTTTCCCTTCCCATGCCACTCATTTTGTACCCTCCAAATGGAATCGCAGCGTCAAATACATCAAAGCAGTTAATCCACACCGTTCCAGCTCTCAATCCTCGAGTCAAGGTGTTTGCTGTGTCGATATTCTTAGTGAAAACTCCTGCAGCTAGACCATAGCGCGTGTTGTTTGCCCTCTTGATCACTTCGTCAATATCCCTGGCAATAGAGTTGACAAGTTAAGTTGAGCAGAAATGTAACTAGTAAAACACTTAAATGTGCTAAGAGTGAAGCTTATGTCTAGATAAAGGTTCATATCATAACTTACTTGAATTTTAAGACACATTGCACTGGGCCAAAAATCTCATCCTGTGCTATCAACATGTCCTCCTGATTCAACCATTGTGTGAAAGATCATGTTAAATTAATTTGTCAAGGAACTTTCACAAAACTTTAGATGAGGAAATCTAGCATATACCTTGACATTAGAGAACACAGTGGGCTGAACAAAGTAGCCTTTGGAGCCAATTCTATCACCACCACATTCAAGGGTAGCAGAGCTGTCACGGCCTGCTCTTATGTACCTAAGAATCTTCTCAAATTGCTCCGAGTCGATCTATGATGTACATGGCAGAATATGATATTAGTTTCAGAACATGAAACTTCAAGTTATATCAGAATTACTAAATTTTGTCACAAGGAGATAGATACTTCAAAAAATCTTTCGTGGAAGTTAAAGACATTTTAGATTCGGGCACTTCAAGAGCTCATTACCAAACAGAGTTATCACAACAAAATAGAAGAAGAGCTTCTTGGGAGAAGTATTTTCACTAAATGAAGTAATGATTGAGGAGAGGCAGACAACATAAACGTGGTAGTGTGATACTGATGAAATTGGGATCAGAACATATTCTTTACTAAGTAGTTTAGGGCCCAACTTTAGGTCGTAAAATGCAGAGAAATGTCAAATGTGAAAATTTATAGTTGTGAAAGCATAACAGAAACATAATGGGACAAGAAGAGACACAAATAAGAGTAGTACCTGAGGACCTTGTTCAACACCTTTCTTGAAGGGATCGCCAACTACACGTCTCATTGCACGTGCCTTTGCCTTCTCTATAAATTCATCATATACTCGTTCATGTACATAGGTACGAGAACCAGCACAACAACATTGGCCCTACAGAAAGAAAAAACTTTAATCATACGCTCAATTATGAGAAGTTAATTTTAGAAGACACTTCCTGACCTGATTAAAGAAGAGTGCAAAATGTGCTAGCTCAACAGCATGATCAATGTTAGCATCCTCGCATATAATGAAAGGTGATTTCCCTCCTAGTTCGAGGGTAACTGGTTTCAGATTGCTTTTGGCAGCCAGTTGAAGAACTATTTGTCCAGTTTCCGTTGATCCAGTGAAAGCAAGCTGCAAGATTGAAAAGGAAAAATGTTAAGGGGTGTCAAAATGTCAAATCAAATATGCATCACGTATAATCCACAAAAAAATCAAGCTACAGGTCTGTCATTCTGCTGTTACGCGTAAATGAAGCTCTCTCTTTACCATCTCGGACTAAATAAGCACAGATTCCCTAGAAAGATAATTGTCATGCTTATTTGCTTGATCATTGGCATTCAAGAAACTGCATTAATAGAATGGGAAGGTTGACAAGACGGTTAATGCTTCTGTCAGGATTCAGCATCACGTATGTAATCAAAAAGTAAGTTAAGCCACCTTCATCCTTTCTTATCCAGTAAGATATGTAGTTGCAAAGATGAAATCCTAAATATGGCATACACATGCTAGATATTCTCCAGTTAAGCTGGTATAGCTATAACAGCAAAGAATGAGTTTGTAATTTCCAATTATTGTCAACCCCCATGTCAACAAGTTAATCCAGGATAATAACCATAGATTGCTCTTTCTTACATAAGTGAAACAGATTGTTAGGTCTCCCAATAAAGCAGAGTCACTCAGAGATCTCTAGAACTCATCTTATCAGCATATAACTGTAAATATTGCATTCACCCTGATTCAACCATATAATATTGTAAGTTGTAATTAGCTTACAACACAGTCACAACATGGTAGCTTCATGATTGAGAAGCATTAGCTGCTTTGACTGTGAAAACAAAAATATGCAACTGATGCACCAAATGAATTGCTTCCCAACGGTGGAGTGGTGCGTGTATGTATTGCAACTTGCATAAAAGTCGTATGTGATTTATAAAACAGAGAAAGGCCATTTTTCCTCTCCAAGAAAGAACAGAGAAGAGTTTCTCATTGACCTTGTCCACATCCATATGACTAGCAAGTGCTGCACCAGCAGTTGGTCCAAAACCAGAAACAATATTTAGAACACCTGGAGGAAGACCAGCCTGTTAAAAGTAAAAACTAATGTCAGATTAATTTTGTAAGAGGAACAGGACATCTATTCAATAATCTGTTCAGTTCAAACATCTCGAATGGATGTAAACTCATAAAATGGAAACAAGTATTTTCCTATGCTATTGCTGAGTGATTTATACAATGTAGGAACTTATGCCTCAGATAATATACTCTAACATGAACAAACCTCGTGGAATAAGTTTGCAACATAAAGAGCAGTCAGTGGAGTTTGTTCTGCAGTCTTCAGGACAATAGTGTTACCGCATGCTAGGGCAGGCCCAACTTTCCAGGCAAACATAAGAAGGGGAAAGTTCCAAGGAATTATTTGACCAGCAACGCCAATTGGTTCATGTAAAATTTGTACATGGTGCGGCCCATCAGCTGGAACAGTTAGACCATGGATTTTGTCCGCCCAACCTATGTTGTTTCAAGAAAGCAAAATTTCAAAAGACATGCAAAAGCTTGAACTGTATGAATAACTAGCAAAGTTTAATTTAGTTCCTTGTCTGAAATGTGTCATTACCAGCATAATACCGAAATAGTCGCACAAAAGAAGGTACTTCAGCTTGGGCAGCCTGCAAATATGGCTTGCCATTATCCCATGTTTCTAAAGCTGCAATCTCATCATTGTGTTTCTCCACCAAATCAGCAAATTTTAGCATTATCTGTGACCTTTCCTGAAGAACCACCCTCACAGAGTTAAGGAGGTATGATACAACAGCAGAAAGCCTTCTAGAAACTCATAGTTAACAAATTGAGCAGCATCAAAGCAAAAGACGTGGTAGAGAAAAAGACTGATCAAAATACAGATTAGAGATAAATCTATCAAGCTTACATAAGCACTCATTTTGGGCCATGGTCCCTCATCAAATGCCTTGCGAGCAGCAGCCACAGCGCGATTAATATCTTCGAGATCACCTTCAGCAACATTTGTAATGACTTCCCCAGTTCTTGGATCCAAAGTTGGGAATGTTTTTCCTACAAAATATTTACATATCTAAGTTTCATTTCCAGCACCATAGCTAGTAGTAAAAAAACCCAATAACAAACTTGATTAGTTGAAATTGGTAGCAAACACTTACCAGATGCAGAATCCACAAATTGTCCATTAATTAGAAGCTTGGTGTAATTAACTTGGACAGGTGGAGTGATTAATTCCTCAACAGCTGCAGCTGTACTAAACCTGTTGATCTGCCTTGCCACACCATGGCTCCTTCCTGATGCTTTCAGTTAATTAAAAACCATACGCTTTTGTACTAATCATTTTATTTTACTCCATTTGGAGTAGTTATGATGCATCAGTTTCATAACAGATGTACTACTAGAAACAATCATGAAAATCGTGCACCAGATGCACTATAAGGTGTACCCACAAGCCTCTGCTGCATTAAATTTCATGGTAAATTGGGAACTAGGACAAAACATGTAAAATTTCCTGTCCCCAAATAGTACCTAAGTCAGGAAAAACAGAAGAATCTAATTCTTCAACTACTTGTTTCTGTTTGCAAAAACAACTTTCCCTTCTTTTTCTGATATTTCTCTATTTTTAGAACAGATTAATTCAATGAATTAGAACGAATCAACTGATTAATGGTCTATATCTTCTAGACTATAGTTAATGGATACTTATATTGATGACTAAACAGAATTAACCTATCTTGCTCAGACTCTTCAAAAATATCAATAGATGTGTCGAATTCTCTGATGTATTCTTGGAAAATCCGAAATGGCCGTGCAACTTAGCAATTAACTGAATCAGCCTTAAAACAATTACATCTACTTCAAGAATAACCCTCTTTTCCCTTATAGATTAATCGGAGCCAAACCCAACACTAAAGAACCAATCTTTACCATCATATTCATGGTCAAAGATTCAAGCTTTAAAAAAGAGAAAAAAAAGAAACTTGCAAATAGTACAGATTAAAAGATGAAGCAACCTAGAGGAGCAGAAGCAGAAGGAAGACGGAGAGAACGAGAGAACAAACAAGAAAGTCTCCGAGCTGCCATGGCTTAGCTGTGTCAAGTTTCACAAGTTCTTGTATTACTTATATTAGTGAGAGGAGTTGTTGAAGATAAAATACAGGTGAGGAGATAATGAGTGACCAACTACACTGTTAGGTGCCAAATGAGTCATAAAAGCAAACAGTATTTTGTGTACTTGGCCTTGTGCTTCTTAACCTTTTCTGCCTACCTTATCATTCTACCACTTTTAACTTTGTCTTTTTTAATCTCCATCCCACCATTTTACTTTATCCAAATATAGAAATAAAGAGTATCTCCGTCCATTTTTACTTGGCCCCTATACTATTTTAGGATGTTCAACAATACTTATCCAGTTTATAAAATTAAGAGATAATTTTACACTTAGTTTCAATTTACCCTTGTCATTAATTAAAGTTATTTTCCTATTACATTTTTCAATATATTACATTAATTATATTCAAAGGGTGATTTAATAAAATTATCCCTATTATTTACTACTTTTTAATATCTGTGCCAAGTCAATAGGGGCCAAATAACGTTGGACTGAGGGAGTATATCGTTTTCTTCTTATCTCTCTTATGCTTTGTCGTTACTATTTTGTGTTTTTGACTGCTCAGCTAGTCCCAGATCAACGTATTTACTTGAGCAGCTTCAGAGTATATTTGTAGTTTCTCGCAATAATTGAGTTGCTTTAGCTATCTGCTTGAGCAGCTTAAGAGTATATTTGTAATTTTTTTATTGTTATTCCATTGTAATTTATTTGTCTTAATATTAATGAATTACGTATATTTAATAATTAATAATTTAAAATGATTTTAAAAAATATGTACATAGGAGTATAAAAAATATCATTAAATAAAAAAAATTATAAATCACAAGAATTAACAATTTAAAATATTTTTAAAAACATATAAATTTTTTTTAAAAATTTAACTTTCAAAATTTTAGAGTGCTCCATAAATTGGACCAAGAGGATTAAAACAAAATATTTTATAGGTCTTAGTAATTAACAACTTCAATTTTTTTTAAATATAAAAAAAATTCTATTAATATCACATAAATCGAGATAATTTATATTGGACTCGTACTAGCACGGGCTTTCGCAACTAGTAATGATATATAATACTTTTATGTGCCTTTCAAATAATATATGTTATCCCACGTCTCAATTTATATGGTACTGATAAAATTTTGTGAGTATTATTTTATTATGATTTATAGTCATTTTTATGTAATTTAAATAAATAAATTACATATTTTAATCGTTAATTATTGTGATTTATCATTTTTATGCATTTTAAACTATTAAATTGTGATTTATAGTCCTATTTTATGTGATTTTAAAATATATAATTAAATATTTTAATTCATTAATTATTGTGATCTGTAGTATTTTTTAAAATATAATTCTTATATATAGTACGAATTAAAAGAAAGAAGACAAATAAATTAGAATAGATAACAAATGGGGCCACTATCAGCTATGTTTTTTAGCGTCTTACTCTCATAATATTTTCAATGGTTAATTATTGTAATTTATAATAAATTTTTTATATATTTTAAAATTATTACATTGTGATTTGTAGTTTTTTTTACATAATTTTAAAATGTATGCTTAAATATTTTAAATTAGTAATTATTATAATTTATACTTTTAACATAATTTTAAAATATATAATATATTAAAAAATAAATAAATTAAAATAGATACTTAAAATTTTGAAAGGGCACTACATGCACAAAGCTCAAGTAGACACGTGGTCCATCAGCTATGTGTTTGTAGTCTTGTGTATTTATAAGAGTAAGACTAAAAAATAGTAAAACAATCTTTACTTTCTCTATTTTCAAAAAAGTATAACCAAAAATTTTAAAATATTTAAAATCAGTAACGAAAAGCCTACTTAAAATTATAAATTTGAAGGAAAATATGATAAATAAAAAAGTGTAGTTTGATAATTTTCCAAAAAAGTATACATTAATTCAATGAAAAAAAATATTTATAGACAAAATTTATATTATATTTTTTTCTCATTAACTATTGGTCTTGTAAAGTCATAAACATATAGTGTAATTTATCTCGTAAAAATATAAAATTTTAATTAATAAAATAATAAATATAAAAAAAATTTAAATATTCATCTTCAACTTTGAGCAACTCAATTATTTTAAATATTAAAAAAAAAGTTTACTTTTTAAAATAAAGTATTTTAAATGATCATTGCGTTTATTGTACGATTTAATTAAACTAGCCACTAACCTTCTCGAAAACGTTGTTGAAGAATTTTTTTTTCCACCCATTTCAATTAAAAAAAATAAAAAATGTCTTGGGCGTTCATTATTTGGCACGTGTTTCTTTGAGTGGGCCCACAAGCACTTAAAATTTGTCTACACGTGCCAAACTTAAAAAGTTTATTTTTCTCTGTGCTATCCAATAAATACAATATATAGGGTTTCCCAAATCTTGATAAAGACGCCCATTGCTTTAAAATTGTTAACTTTAGACATCTCAAATTAAATTAAACTTTGCGACTAAATCCGTTATATTTAAAATTAATAATATTTTAAAAATTAAGATGAAAAAAATATTTTTTTTCTTTTAGTTACTAAACATTTGACGTGTAAATTAAAAAGGTAATAAGTAAAATAAATTTAAAAAAATGTTATATAAATGGTGACATATGGACTTTTCGTTCATCAATTATCAAAATATCATAATCATACTTGCATACGGACAATTAGATGAAAATTAAGGTGCTAGACTTTTAGCCTCGTTAATTGTCATAATTTGGCATTGCTGTCTTTTTCTTTTACAATAATTCAATTTTGTGTTCACATTTTTACGCAAACGAAAAATCTTTAGGTGAGATGGGTCATACACTGATACCATGTAAAAATTAGGTCTTGAGCCTAACTTACAACCCAAAAACTAGCTCAAAGGGAGGAGGATTGTCCAAACCTTATAAGGAGTCCACCCATCTCATTAACCACCAATGTGAGACTTTTTGTTATTCTTCAACAATATGTTCTCTATAATAACATCTCATAAATATATTCAAAAAAATTCAGGACAAGCGGTATTATTATAAATAATTTTGACAATATTTATGAATAAACTACTAAATTTTTAAACAAATATGACGTATATGACGTCGTGGAGTTATTTATTTGTATTTTAACATTAGCTAGGGAGTATCTATATACACATTATCTCAATAGGGAAATTAACTTGAATAGGGTATATCAAAAATATATTCGACATGTGTATAATTAGCATTTAATATATGTATACTGATTAGCAACTATAATATTTTTGCAATTTTGCCTACTGTAATAATATGAGTACGATTAATTAAAAACAACAATCATGCATATATAACGAATAAATTGAGATGTCAAATAATAAATTTTGAATAACGGGTAGAGTGAATTTATATAAATCACAATATAAAATATATTTTTAATGTGTGTGAATCAATTATATTAGTCAAATGAGCATTGATACTAGACGATGTAACATTGTTGCTACTTGAAATCTATATACTAATGTCTTGAAGACTCAATACGACGAAGAAACAACATTAATAATAATAGTAACATAGACATTTAATTTATATCTGTGAGTGAAATTGAACTATGTATTTCTTTTCAACTACATAATCCATTTAATGATGGATATGAATATTTTCTTGAAATTTTATCAGTACCATAAATTAAAACACGGAGAGTAATATACATTATTTAAAATTTATGTACAATATACTACAAGTGAAGTAACAATTTAAAATATTTAAAAATCAAATAAAATTTTAATTAACTCTCAAAAGTTTATATCTATAATTTAAATTGAAACAAAATAAATAATATATATTATTTTAAAATAACATAAAATATTCTATAAATCACAATAATTAAAAAATTTATTAATATCACATAAATTCAAATAAATAAATAAAATAACATATATTAATCTCGCGCACAGTCTTGCAACTAGTTGCATATACAAGAGTAAGAGTAAAATAATCTCTACTTTGTCCACTAGCTTTCTTGAAAACATTGTTGCAGAATTCCTTTTCACTCATTTCATTAAAAAGAAAACTCCATTTGTCCCATCTGTATAGCATAAAAAATATCTATCTTACTCTAATTAGAAATAATTTAACTTTAAAATTCTTTTTTTACTTTTAATAAAATAATTTTCAATCACATAAATATTTAAAAATAATTTTAGACAACAAATTTTAAAAGTTTTCATTTTTTGTAAATACCGTATCAAGTTAAAAAGTGTCATATAAAATGGGACGGAGGAGGAAAGTAATAATTTTGTCTTTGGCGTTCATCATTTGACACGTGTTACTTTGAAATGGCCCACAAGCACTTAAATTTTGTCTTACACGTGCTAAAGAAAATATCACTCCGAATAATTTATTTTTCTTTGTGCTACTCGATAAAGACAATATATAAAAAACGCCCATTTCTTGACAAAAATTGGTGTTTATCCATAATCTAAAAACACATATAAAATCTAAAAATTGCTTTCAATTGTGAACATTAGATATCTCCAGTCAAATTAAACTCACACTGTTTGCGGCTTAATCTGTTATAATAAGATATTAGTATTAACTTTTTACGTTATGATATCAGTTTTCATGTAAATTTATATATTGCTACTGACTGAATTTAATTTAACAATATAAGAAATTAAATTATCATTGAATTTAATAATAGTTTAAATTAGATGAAAAAAAAATATTTTCCCCCTTTTTTATTTTAATAATTGTGGAGAAATATTAATATAATGAAACAATAATATTAAATTGAAATAAAAATATATATGGAAAATTTAGCTAAATTAATCTTTTTGTTAGTATTAAATATTTTTTCAAAAGATGTGTAAACTAAAAAAAGATAATAAAATAAATTGGGGAGGAGATTATATAAATTGTGATATTTGAATATTTCGTTCATCAATTCTCGAAATATCATCATTATACGAAACTAAAAAGTACAAGTAAAATAAGTCAAAAAAGGAAATCATATAAACTATGACGTTTGGATATTTCGTTAGTCAATTGTCGAAATATCATAATCATACGGATAATTGAATTGTCAATTGTCATAATTTGACATTGCTGGCTTTTTCTTTCACAATAATTTAATTTTGTGCCCACATTTTTATGGAAACGAAAAATCTCTGATTTGTCAATGGTCCTACTTTGCCACTATAATCAATTTTTATTTCAACTTCTTATAAAAGAGTTCTTAGTGACATGGTATAAAATACGAATTATTCATAAAATATTCGCTTTACATTATATTTAAATTAAATGTATGGTTAGAGTCATTCATGTTCCATTTACTTAGAATTGTGTAGGTTAGATATGAAATTTTTTTTTGTAGAGAATGCTATTCCGGAATGAGGTCTGTCAAGTGTGAGTTTGAATTAGCTGGACTTCAATGCAGAACATATGATGAATAATTTTAAAAAAATATACTCTTATGACAATATTAAGGATTTTCAAATATTTATTGTATTCAATTTAATAATATTGACATGACATGCCTGTGCAACACACGTACACTAAACTAATATATATAAATTGATTAGGAATTATAATTTTTTTGCAATCTGAGGATTAATTAAAAACAACAACCGTGCATATTGTATAACGAATAAATTGAGATGTCAAATAATGACTGGTCAATAACGGATCGGATAGAGTGAATTCGTATGAATGGAAATATAAAACATATTTTTAATATGTGTGGGTAAACTATTAGTTAAATGATCATATACTAGACTATGTAACTCTACTACTACTTGAAAATTATATCAATCTCAAGTGAGCAACTTCCTATTGTTGCCCAGTTATGTGAATGCCTAGTAGTTCTTGTAGGGTAAATTCCGTAACTAGGCATCAAGAAATATATTTACATTATATCACTATAATTTTAAATTTTTTACAATTTATAGCTATAATTAGAGTTTTGTTGCAATTTTCTCTCTCCTCCCTTCTTCTCTCTCTGCAATCTCTACTTAGATATACAAATACATATGTATCTGCATATATACAATTATTTGACAGATATACATATTCAATTCAACAAATATACATATACAATTCGACTCTCTCAAATCTCTGCCTTCTCTCGCTCGCCGCTCTCCTCCCTCTCCCGATCTCGCTCGTCTCTCTCCTCCCTCTCCAAATCTCACTTGCTAGATATACAAATACATTTGTATATTAGTTATATATATACAATTATTTGGCAGATATACACATACAATTTGACAAATATACATATACAATTTTGCCCTCACCTCTGTCGATCTTGCTTGCCTCTCTCCTATATGTAACTACAATCATAATTTTAGTAAACTATAACTATTTTTGCTTGATTACGTTTCAAGTATTTACTCTTTTTAAATTTTTTCTTTCTTGTATGCTGTCATAAGAGGACATATATGCTTAATAAAAGTATCTGATACGTCTATAGCTATAATATTCTATCCACGAAAAAGAAAACTTAGATTGAAGAATTAAAATTAATTGCAACCAGAGACACTACTAAAAAAAAACTTGATAATATGAACAAAAGATTTATTGAATTCTTATGTACTATGCAAGAAAATTATGAAATTGTAAAAAGCATATCTTACCATATAAATTACGTAACTAGGCAAACATATGATATATATTTACATTATACCGCTATAATTTGAAAAAATTACAATTTATAGCTATAGTTAGGATTTTATTGCTATCATATATCTTGTTCATCACAAACCCTATCAATGATAGAGTCCCACTCATCTCCCCTATCTTGATCTTCCCTTGTGCAGTAGTCGTTATGACTAGGTGTAAACAACATAGCATCGATAACACCCGCGGCATCATTATCTTGTATCTGCACCCCATTCACCTTCTCTTTATTTGACTTCTTTTTGATTCGACAAATTACGAAGTCTTCTTTAGGGATATGATTGTTTTCCCTAAAGAAATCATCGACGACGTTATACTCTTTCATTAACCAAGTTTTGTTTTGTCCACATTCCTTGGTTACAAACGTAAAACTTCTTTTGTATCCTACTACAGTCCCGTTACGATTATTCCTTATACGATCTTCACCAGTTTGGCCTTTCCACGTCCCCTTAGCACAAGTTCGGTCAAATCTTGTATATTCACTCTTTCGCTTCTTCAATGGAGTGATAAAGTAACGAACCTTCTCCTCCGAATTCGCTCCAAATATCTCCCATGGTGGTTGATCTCCATAGATATCCGCAAACTGGATAGGGCATTGTGGACTCAAAAATAATTCTCCCTTGAAGGCTCTCTTAAGATAGTTGATTAGCTCTGCATCAGTAGGACGGAAACGTACTTCCTTTATAGGAGACATTACGACAAATAGTGATCGACAATTAATTAACCTAAACGAATGTAGCAAATTTAAGTAATGTGAATTATGAACGCTAAACAATGGTAATTAAGATACTTATATACTGTAATGGAAGAGTCTCCAACAACTTTCCTATCAATTTTCCTTAATTAGTATTTAGGATTCCTAAATTTTATCGGAAATGGTGATTTGATTTTATAATTTTTTTTTTACCTTAATTAGTATATTGGGAGAATGGGATAACGTGCCTTTTTTTTCTTTCTCTCGAGCTATGATATTATATTTATATTTGTTTTTTTAAAATTTATTTAGGGTAAATTAAGTAAATAGATAAACATATGATATGTATTTATATTAGACCACTATGGTTTGAAGAAATTACAATTTATAACTATAGTTAGAGTTTTATTGATATTTTTCCCCTCTCTTCCTTTCTCTCTTCAATCTCTTGCCAAATATATAAATACATATGTATATTAGTTGCATATATATAATTATTTGACAGATATACATATTCAATTCAATAGATATTCATATTCAACTCAATAGATATACATATACAATTTTCCTCTCTCCAGTCTCTACCCTCTCTCTCTCGCTTCTCTCCTCCCTCTCTCAATCTCGCTTGTCATCTATACAAATATATATGTATATCACTTACACATATACAATTATTTGACAGATATACACATATAATTTGACAAATATAGATATACAATTCACCTCTCTCAACTCTCTCTTGATCTCGCTCGCTTCTCTCTCCCGATCTTGCTCGCCTCTCTCCTATAATATATAGCTATAAATTGTAATTTTAACAAACTATAGCTATTTTTTGTCTTATTATATTTCAAATATTTGCTTTTTTTGAAAAATCCTCATTTATTTACTTTTTTACCTTTGATAATCACTCCCAAAGCTTACAAAAATGAAGTCATTAAGGCAACTATTTGGTTTTTTGAACTCGCAACCCGCCCCGCATCCGCCCCACCCCATATAACTTTAAACCCGCATCCATAGCTCTAAATCCGCCCCGCACCGCCCCATTGTCATCCCTAGTGACGGCGGGATGGATTAAGGTAATTTTTTTAAAAACTAATACAAGATGTGGTGAAGTGCGGATCTATGTGATTTTATGCGGTTCAAATTTAGTTTTGATTTTTTACATATTATAAAAGTGATAGAGAATCCTTCACGAATAAAAATATACAAATATAATGACAAATTTATAATTTTTTTATTCAAATTAATATATATTTATCCAGTAACATATTGTCGTTACTACATGATATGTCATCTATATAAATAAGGGTGGGTTCATCCCCATCACCAAACCAATAGAACCTCACCATGTGACACCCCATCAGTCCCCCTTTTCGTTGTCCTGCCTGCTTGAGTTGCCTGCTCTTACTCTTGACCAATCACAGTCTTCCAAAGCAGGCAACTCTTCGTCGTCCTACTTGCGCCTGCTCTTGACCAATCACAACCTTCCAAAGCAGGCAACTCTCCATCGTCCTGCTTGCTTCAACTGCTTAATTATATTTCTTTAACTGTTTTGACTGTAAATTTACAATATTACCTCTAATGAGACATTTTTCCAACTATTTCAACCTTGATTTTATTATATCGCCCCGATCAATTATTCAAAATCGTGAAAAATGAGATATCATATTTTAAATTCTAATTTAGTCATACGAATAAGAATGTAAAAATCATCAATAAGTGTGAGTCTGACCAACCACAACCTTCCAAAGCAAACAACTCTTCGTCGTCCTTCGTGCTTGAGTTGCCTGCTCCTGACCAACCACAATCTTCCAAAGCAGACAGCTCTACGTCATCCTGCCTGCTTGAGCTGCCTTCACCACCACCCACCCCCACACCATATCAAGGACAAACAAATTAAAATGAATGAAATATCATATTTTAAATTCAAATTTAGTTATATGAATAAGAGTATAAAAATAATCAAATATATTTAATAGGCCCGGACATCGCCCCAACAGCTTCTACTAGTTTCTAACATATGCTGTGGTAAATAAAATATTTTTAAAAATACACTATGACTATAATGTAACTTATTTAACAACATCATTGTAATAATATTATAAAGTTCATATTTTAACAAAAAATAATTAAATTCAAATCTAAATTAAATTTTAGTTTAACATTTTCAAATTCCAAATATCAATGCAAATGTTTTTCATCAATTTATAATATTAATATATTATGAAGTTATCCATCTTCGAGTTATAGATGTGATCTAACATGACGAATGCATTTGAAAATGAAGACAAAAAATTAGCAAGCCAGAATTATATAATTATTGGCATTTTTTATTCATATCTTATAAGTTAGAAGTTACAGTCATTATTGTAATGAATATTAAGTATAAATTTAAAATAAAAAAATTATACGAAATGGAGTGAGATGAATCAACTAAGCTGATCTAGCACAATTTAGATATTTTAGGTTATGAAAGTAAGTTTAGATAAATAAAATGAGTTGAGTTGTCATAAATTCGAACATGAATTCAATCAAATGAAACAATCCCCCACTACTGAAAATCATTATATGAAAATTCTAATTACATGTCTAACAAAAAGGAATAAAACTCTGAAAAATTAAACTATTATATAAATAACAGTCTGAGTCCGAAAACAATTGGACTAAGAGAGTTGAAAAATCTATAATAGCCTGAAATATGTTGGCTCATCCTTGGACTCTGTAATTGACAGTCACATAGCTGAGGTCTTTCAGTAGCCGCTTGAAGATGTCCTGTACTTAACAATGAAAGAACAAGTGTAACATCAGTACGTATAATGACGGTATATTGGTAAGATCATGCGACTATTCCTATAAGCGAGATATATAACAAGCAACTATAATACAAAAAATCATATATATATTGAAAAACAACAAGTTCACCTATCATGCTCGATATATCAATTCCATAATTATCAATCTAAATGCAACTTCAACCATAGTCCTTTCAAGGGACCCATACCCAAATAAGTTATGTGTCAAAATGTGACACCCGATCAAATGTTGTGTCGGAACATGACACTCGATTCAATAATGTGTTGGAACGTGATACAAGGTTTAATAATGTGTCAGAGTGTGACACCCAATCCAATAATGTATTGAAATGTGACACACGATCCAATAATATGTTGAAACATGACATCTAATCCACAAACAAACTACATTACGATCACAAATATAATGAATAATTAACAACTTGCCAAGTTTAAGTAATAGGTTCTTTGCATGCAATTTGATCATGAGAAATCATCAATTAACTTCATATCATTGTTTTTTTAATACATGCAAGAAGTACAATGAAGTAGTTAACAAACATGCATCACACAAATGAGTATATTAAATCATCACCTATCTCAAATTCAAGCATTGAATTCTATGAACCAGAGCTTTTTCCTTTTCTAAAGTCCTAGCTTGCTCTTGATATATAATAATCAAGGAAATACAATTATCAACAAACAATGACCTAAATTACTTGGATTATATCAAATTCCTAATCCTTGATCACTTCTATAATCATCTTAATTTCCTCAACTGGGACCTTTACCCACAATTAATTGCAGGTCTAAATCTTCTGCTATAATAGTTTCTCTTAAAATCTAAGATGTAGAAATCAAATTACGAATTAGGAGAACAATTAACTTGCTTTTGATAATGAAATGGGTGAAAAACTGAAGAGAATAAGCCCTAAGTTGTTTCTGGTCTCTCAATGAGGAAGTGAGAGATGTAAGGATGAATTTAAAATTTTTCTGATTTAAAATCAACGACAGTCCCGCCATAACGACCATTATCCCTCCATGGCGAGAATAATCCCATCGTGACGGATTACACGAAGACAGAAACATCGTAACTCACATTCTAGACTCCTTTTTTACAACACACTCTTAAATTATGGCATTCCATTACATACTTTTTGTATCAAATTTAATATCGGGAGTCATACTCGCCCAAGTTTATTTCCATAATGCCATACAAGCATTTTATTGTCTGGACTATCAACTCAAATGATCAAACTTATAACTTAGCCCCAAATTCATTACTGAATTGCCTTAGACTTCGCATGACTCAAATTTCGTTCAACGCTGACCTAGGTTCAAAAATTTTAATTTACTACTCTAAAGTTTTTTGACCTAATATTTTTTTCTGTTAACCTATTCATAACGATAGGGTAGGGATGTCAAACGGGCGGGTTTGGTTGAAATTGAGAATGTTAGAATGGATTGAAATAGAAATTGAGTTGGGTTATGACCCGCCCAAACTTATTTTGGGCTCAAATGGGCTAAAATTTAGATTGGGTCATTACCCGCCCAATTTGACCCGCTCAATCACAATAATTCTAACATAATATTATTTATTTTTCATAATCACAATTTGAATTCCAATTCAAAATATAACAATAAAAAGTTACAAATTGATAGATAAATGATAGAAAATATAAAATAGATAGAAAACATACATTA
>JBCEWC010006587.1:0-22787 GCA_038996855.1 Solanum aculeatissimum | reverse complement strand
GGTTGCATGGTGTGCCAAGGTCTATCATTTCGGATTGTGGTACCCAATTTACTTCTCACTTTTGGAGGTCCTTTCAAGAGGGTCCTGGTACTAAGGTAAAGTTAAGCACCACATTCCATCCTCAAACCGATGGATAAGCCGAGAGGACAATTCAAACATTGGAGGATATGTTGAGAGCTTGTGTGCTGGAGTTTTAGGAAAATTAGGATGATCATTTATCTTTTATTGAGTTTGCCTAAAATAATAGTTATCATGCTAGCATCGGTATGGCTCCTTTTCAGGCCTTGTATGGTTGGAGATATAGGTCTCTGGTTGGTTGGTTTGAAATTGGTGAGGCGACTTTGATAGGCCCAGACTTGGTGGTTGAGGCTATTGAAAAGGTAAAGATGATTCGAGAAATGTTGAAGACGGCCCAAAGTCGTCAAAAGTCTTATGGGGATGTGAGAAAGAGGGACCTTGAGTTTCATATTTGTGATTGGGTAAATGTGAAGGTATCTCCCATGAAGGGCATTATGAGTTTTTGTTAAAAGGGCAAGTTGAGCCCAAGGTATGTCGGACCTTATGAGATTGTGGAGCGGATTGTTAATGTGGCTTACCGGTTGGACTTGCCTTTTGATATGAGCTCTATTCATCCAGTTTTTCATGTGTCCATGTTGAGAAAGTTGGTTGGTGACCCTAAGGCCATTTCACCTTTGGAAAGTGTGACAATTGAAGAGAATTTGACTTATGAAGAAGTACCGGTTGAGATTTTGGATGGACAAGTGAAGAGGCTTCGCAATAAGGAGGTGGCTTCGGTTAAGGTATTTTAGAGAAATCAAGATGTGGAGAGTGCAACGTGGGAAGTGGAGGTGGACATGAAGGAGCGATATCCTAACCTCTTCCAATCTACTGAACCCTAAGGTACTAGGTTCTATCCTTTAAGTTTTCCTAATTCTTTGTTTCTTGAGTTTCATGACATTACATTCATTCATGAGCACGAAAATTATTTAAATGATGTGTTGACATGAGTTTTGAATGATTTATGATATGACGCATGATCTTTTGAGTTTTGGTTGGCATGTCTCTTTTTTTGTGATTGATGTCTTCAAGCCCTAGTCTTAGCTCATTCGAGGATGAGTGTTCCCAAGGGGGAGATGATGTAACGACCCAAATTTTTTTGAAAACCCCTTATTTTTGGTCTTGTATGATGTTATACTGGTCATGGTTGGGTTTTGGTAGCCACGGGTTGAGTTTAAGTGCTTGAACGCAAAACGGGTCATTTAGTAGCCTAGAGAGGCCGTTTGGACAGTAGACTTTGAGCTAGCATAACTTTTGATGCGGGTTGAACCCTGCGGGATGCTAAATATTAAATTGAATCTCTTTGCTTTAGCTTCGCAACACAACTGGTTTCACTCGATTCGGAGTTCGTATGAGGAAGTTATGGCCAAAAGAGTGGGACTGCTTGAAATTTAGAAGACATTTGGGGATAGGCCCTGAAAATGGCCCAGGCATGGACCATGGACCGTGAGACTTGGTATGGTCCATGTGGGGGTCCGTTCCATGGTCCATTGAGTTGTGGGTGGCCAGGAATCACCCCAAAACACAAGCCATGGCCCACGGACCACCCCACGGTCCTTGAGCCTTGAAACGTTTCGTCAAGTGGTCCGTTGAGTGGGGAAGATCCTTGGCCTGAGCTGGGGGTTGATTATTAGGCCAATTGTTGCTCCATGGACCCGTACACGGTCCGTGTGAAGCCACACGGTCCGTGAATCCTCCCGTCAAATGGTCTAGAAAGTCCTCCGAGAGTTCGTATTGAAAATTGGCTAAGTGTTGTCTGATGGTGCATTTGAACGGACCGTGTGTCACTTTGACAGGTACTGTAGCACCTCCATTTGACACTCCTTGGAAATTAAAAGTCTATTTCATTAATGGTAATTTCGTGATTTAATAAACCCCTAAGCCCCTTTTAGGTATCCTAAGGACTCCAAAGCCTCTAAATCAAGACCCTAATTTATTTTCATCCATTCTAAGCCTCCTCCAAACACTTTGAGAATTCTAAAATCCTTTTGATCTACATTGAAGAAAACTTGAAGAAATTGGGGAACACAACCTTGACAAAGTTTGACTTTGCAATTCCTTTTGTGAAATCAAGGTATGTGGGCTTTGATTCAAGGATCTTCTTTAATCCTTGAAGACCTAAGAACCCTAACCCTTTAAATTTCGAATTTAAGTTTTCAATTAAGTTATGGGTTCTTCCATTATTGATGTAGTTAGTTCTGGGAATTGTGTGCTGTAGTTTTTAGGTGATTTAAACATAATTTTAAGCTTGAATTTAGGAATGTTCATGGAAACCCTTGATTAATCAATTTCATGTCCCTTTCATGATTCAATTAAGAATGGGTAACTTGCATTGTGACTTATTTATGGATTTTTACATGATTTATGAGGATTTACCTTTCAAATTGTGAATTTAAGTTTGAATTCCATTACCCATGTTGTTGATCATCATTCATGGCATATGCATTGTTATTGTTATGACTGAAACTATTGATAAACTCATGTTTTGAATGTTATGCTAAGACTTGTGATCACATCGTCTCCTTACCATGGATCTTTGAGCATATCGGGTGCTTGCATCATATTGATATGTTTTGAATGCTTGATATGATAAGCTATGTAGATAAGCTACTCTTATTGCATTGACATGGATTTATCATGAAACGTTTTGTAAACTCCTGATGGCCTTTGGCCTAAGCATGAACATGATTTAAACTATGGTTTATTTTGACTAATGATGCATGTTTTGAAAGTGAATGTAAGTCTTACTGTTTTGAAGTTGCATGTACTTATACATATTCCTGTGGGATGAGACTTAGTACCGAGGTATTGGAGGCGGGTGGACTATCTCTACATGGCCCATACTCCTTCCCGTCAAACCATGTGCCACCATGGGTTTTCACCCTATATGGGATGACTTGCATGTTTCGCCTTATTTAAAGGGCGATTAGGGTACTACTTGGCAAGTAGTCTGGATCCGGGTAGTGGCTCCCTCGGGTCTTTCCTTCTTTTAGGTTGAGGTCACATCCCCGATTTATATGCATTGGTCATAGGATTGCATATCATGCATCATGGCATTGAATCTTGTTATATTACTGTTGGCTACGTGTATTCCTTTCGTATCACTCGTCCCCTTGTCATGTTCCTTAGTCATGCAATATTGTCATGTGCATTGCATGCTCACATACTTAGTGCTTAATTGTGCTAACCCATATTCTTGTTCTACATGTTCTAACCGTGTAGGGACCGGAGACGATATCTACATTCTACCGTACGATGCTTAATTACTTGTTGAAGACTTGCTAGTGGTGAGCCCTTTTGTTCAAGGGCAATAGCCACCATCTATTCTAGCTTTTATGTTATGCTATTTACTTTCTTATGTCTTGAGGGTGAGCTCAAACTTGTCGAGGACCCGCTCATCTATATAGAGGCTTGTTGGACCATTCTAGACTCTTGCATGATTGACTTACATGTTGAACATTTGGTTATGTAAAACTATGCTTATTTACCTTTGATTATGATAATGCTCTCTTATTATGCTCATGATATGGATGTTGGGATTCTTGATTGACTATGTGCTTATGTGGAATGTCCCATAATCCCGGTGTGCCCCCATAGTGGAATCCTATTTCCCTTTACCCTTAGAGATTATTGTTATGTGCTATGTGTATGCATGCTTGTCCCATTCATGATATTGTCCCCATAGCTTGAGTCCCAAGTCCCGAATCCATTAGAGTTCATAAGATATGTGTAACTTCTGCGTTTCCGAACCGATGATGTGTGTAATGATGATATGATGGCTTGATCAAGGGCCTTCGGGCTCTCCTTCGCTATGTCACATCTACGCCCCCTATTCGGGTCGTGAAAGTAAGGCTATCCTATTCCATATTCTTTGGCATCAAATCCAATACTCATGTCACTGTTAACGAGTGAACTTCCCAAGTGTTATTCAATTATTGGACGTGTTGTTTAGTAGTAAATCTGTAGTTTACTCTACCAAACACCAGCATGATGAGTTTACTTATATTCGTGAAGCTAATTGTGTTGTTTAATCTCCTATTTAGCATGTCAATGTCACACTTGTTCCTTATATTATTGTACTGCCTCAAGAGGCTATTGGCATGTCCTACATTACTGGTACATGGTCCCAAAGCTTAACAGTGTCATGACCACCAAAGTAACAACCTCAAAGTATTAAAGAATAATTTGAACATTGTTCACAACGTGAGTGGCAGCCTAGGGGCAAGAGCCTAGAATGGATCGATCTCACTTGGTTTGTGAGGGTGGCAGCCTAGGGGTGAAAGCCTAACATGTGTCGATCATAATTTATATAGCTATGAGGACAACATCCCAGGGGTTAAAATTCCTAGCATGGGTCATCCTTTTTTATCACTGATTAGTTGGTCATTTATATTGTAGACCTAAAGGAATTATAAAGGATTGAAAATAAAGAATGTAAGGCACATGGTTCAACAAGTATAGCAAAGGTGGTCTTTTATTATATTCTATGCATTTATATGTAGCTACTGGACTTCACTTGAGTATTCATTTTGCATATGCTATTGCCTTACATATTTAGTACCTTATTTCGTACTGACATCCCTCGTGGGGGATGCTATAATTCATGTTGTAGACACAGGTACTCCAGCTAGTAGACCTCCAATATAGGCTCATCCGACACTCAGCTGGTTTTTGTGAGCTCCAAATTGATCCGGAGCTTTATTGAGTCTATAGTTTATGCATTTTGGTATTGTATAATAGTTGGATGTAAGGCGGGGCCTGTCCCGACCTATGTTAAGGTTTTCTATCTTGTAGAGGCTTTGTAGACTTATTGTATATAGTTCGGTTGTATCTTGTCTTTAAATAGTTGTGGCCTCAACGACCAAGTCACGTATGTAACTTGGTGATACCTATTTTGATCTCCTATCTCAATAGAGTTATCATACACATATGCATGAATAGCCTAGGCTATATGTTGGTTCTCTCGGGCGTAGAGGGCACCGAGTGCCTGTCCGTCTTTGTAGATTTGGAGGCGTGACAAAAGTGGTATCACAGCAGGTCATCCTAGGGAGACTATAAAGCCGTGTCTATGTAGAGTCTTGTTTATGAGTGTGTTATGCACCACACCTATAAACATGAGGCTGCAAGACATTTAGGATTTGCCTCTTTCATTTTGTTTCCTAGATCGTTCCATAGAGCCATTATCATAGGTGGATCATATCTAACCTCTAAATGGTTTATTTTATATGTAGCAAAATATGTTTGTCACAAGGAGAAGAAGTATAGGAAAGCAGATAGATCTTGGAGAAGGGACCATCCAATCACGAGATAGATCTCATCAAAGAGATATTCCAAATGAGTATTTATCACAAGGTTCCCTGACTCCTCTACCTCCAGAAGAGATAAGGGGGCAGCAATACCTTAAGAGCCTCCTATTAATGCTACTGAGCAAGATTTACAGAATGGAGTCCAGTTATTGACTCGTATAGTTGCTGGTCAAGGCCAAAGGCAAAGAGGTACAAATGTGGGCACTGGTGGTGGAGATAGGGCAACTAGCACACGGATACGTGACTTTATCAATTTGGATCCACCTTTATTCATCGGGTCAAATCGTGATGAAGATCCACAGTGCTTTGTTGATCAAATCCAACAGACCTTAGATGTTATGCATGTAAGCAGTATAGAAGTCGTTGAGCTAGCAACATATAAGTTGAAGGTTGTGGATGTATTGTGGTATGAAACGTGTAAGAAAACCATGGGTAATACACCTCCAGTTGTTTGGAAAGAGTTCAAAAAGGCATTTCTTGACCACTATTTGCCATTGGAGATTCAAGAGGCCCATGCAGATCAATTCTTAAATCTCCACAAAGGAGGTATGAGTGAGGTATGAGTATGAGAGAGTACAGTCTCCAATTTAATTCCTTGGCAAGGTATGCTCCTAGTATAGTTGCTACTATGGAGGATCGAGTTCATCGATACGTGGATAGATTAGACCCTTACCTGGTTAGAGATTACACCATTCCATCCTTGAATAAAGAAATGGATATAGCAAGGATGCAAGCTTTTCACAAAAGTTGGAGGATCAAAGGCAACGTAGGAGGAACTAAGAGTTGGAAAGGGTGCAGTCCAAGAGGGCTAGATATACAGTCAGGTTGCACCATCCCAAGGTGATTTTAGACCTCGATTTGTTAATAAACCACCAAAATCATCATTTTTCCTATACTACAGTGGGTGCTCCATCTCAATATCAACGGTATAGGGACAATCAGTTAGGGCAAACAGCTAGAATCCAAGGTTCACGAACAGCGAAGTACCAAGGGCAAGGGAGTATGAGCCAATCAAGACCTCCTCGATAGCCTTGTAAGCAATGCAAAAGAAGTTACCTAGGTACCTGTTGGTTTGGGACAAATATATGTTTTTTGTGTGGTACAATAGGTCATATGATGAGAAACTGCCCTCAAAGGAATACAAATTGTATAGCCCAACCTACTGGATTAGTTGTTGCATCATCATCGATAGTTCCTTTGTTAGGCAGGGGGCCACAATTGCCGGCAGGTCGTGGAAGGGGTGTTAGAGGAGTAGCTAGTTCTAGTGGAGCTCAAAATCACATGTATGCTCTAGGAGATCGGCAAAATTTGGAAGCTTTCCTAGTTGTGGTTTTAGGTTCATTATCCATCTTTTCACATATTGTATATGCACTAATTAACCCGGGATCTACTTTATCATATGTTACTCCATTAATTGCTGGGAAATTCAAAACAGTGCCAGAATTATTGATTAAACAATATGAATTTTCTACACCAATTGGTGAGTCTATTATGGCTAGAAGGGTCTATCATAATTTCTTAGTAACTATTTGTGATCATGACATGTTGGCTGACCTTGTCGAGCTAGAGATGGTAGATTTTGATATTATAATCGGTATGGATTCGTTGGCTTCTTATTATGCCCTGGTGGATTGCGGAACTAAGGTGGTGCAGTTCCATTTCCCAAAGGAGGTAGTCCTTGAATGGGAAGGTAATATTAGGGCTCCAAGAGGTAGGTTTATTTCCTACTTTAAGGCAAGGAAGATGGTGTCCAAGG
Source organism: Solanum aculeatissimum (assembly GCA_038996855.1). Lineage (NCBI taxonomy): Eukaryota > Viridiplantae > Streptophyta > Magnoliopsida > Solanales > Solanaceae > Solanum > Solanum aculeatissimum. The sequence continues at coordinate 15,668 of JBCEWC010006587.1, read as the reverse complement.
GCTATAATGCCATTTAATGAGGGTTAGAGACATAGATGAATATGCCCTAACCCTTCAATGTGTTCCAGTGGTAAATGAATTTACGGATGTATTTCCTAAAGATCTCCCAGGGTTGCCTCCCAAACGAGAAGTTGAGTTTGGTTTTGATGTGCTCCCAGATACACAACCTATATCCACTCCTCCATATCGAATGGTTGTGACAGAATAACAAAAATTGAAGGCGCAATTAAAAGATTTGCTAGAGAAAGGATTTATACGGCCTAGTATATCTCCTTGGGGAGCACCGGTTGTATTTGTACGTAAGAAAGATGGCTCATTGAGGATGTATATTGACCACCGACAGTTAAATAAGGTAACGATAAAGAATAAATATCCCCTCCCTAGAATAGATGATTTATTTTACAAGTTATAGGGTGCTAAGTGTTTTTCAAAGATCGACTTGAGGTTGGGTTATCATCAAGTGAGAGTCAGAGATCAAGATATACCCAGGACAGCTTTTCGAACACGGTATGCTCATTTTGAATTCTTAGTCATGTCATTTGGGCTAACAAATGCACCAACTGTTTTTATAGATTTGATGAATAGGGTGTTCAAGCCATTTTTAGATGTGTTTGTGATAGTGTTCATTGATGACATTTTGGTGTATTCAAGATAAGAAGAGGATTATTCTAATCACCTATGACATGTGTTACAAATTCTTCGTGATCGTAAGTTATATGCAATGTTTTCTAAGTGTGAGTTTTGGCTAAAATATGTGGCATTCTTTGGACACATTATATCCGATGAAGGAATAAGGGTTGATACCCAAAAGATAGAAGCTGCGAAGAACTGGTCAAAGCTTATAACACCTATAAAGGTTCGTAGTTTCCTTGGGTTGGCAGGTTATTATAGAAGGTTTGTCGAAGGATTTTCTTTTATTTCTGCACTTTTAACATGGCTAACACATAAGGCAGCAAAGTTCCAATAGAATGATGCATGTGAAAGAAGTTTCCAAGAGCTAAAAAATAAACTAACTACAACCCCAATATTGGTGCTTCCCAAAGGAACAAAAGGTTATGCAGTGTATTGTGACACTTTCAGAGTGGGCTTGGGATGTGTCTTAATGCAACATGGTAAAGTTATAGCTTATGGCTCAAGGAAGTTGCACCCACACAAGAAAAACTATCCAACCCATGATTTGGAGCTAGCGGCGGTTATATTTGCTTTGAAGTTATGACGTCACTATTTGTATAGAGTTCATGCTGACATATATACTGACCACAAAAGTCTAAAATATATCTTTAAGCAAAAGGACCTGAACCTAAGGCAATGAATATGGCTTGAGTTATTGAAACATTATGACATCAATATATTGTACCACCCTGGAAGGGCGAATGTGGTAGCAGATGCCTTAAGCCCCAAGGAAATGGCATGAAATTTTGGGCAGTCCACAATACGACAAGGGTTACGTAACAATCTACGTCAATTAGCTAGCCTGGGGGTTTGTCTTATTGAATCTCCGGAAGGATTTATTGTGCAAAACTCCATAGAATCCTCTTTGATAGCGAAAGTGAAAGAGAAACAGTACATAGATCCCATTCTATTACAGCTTAAGGTGAATGTACAACAAGGTATGATGAATGCATTTGAGCTCACGCAAGAGGGAGTACTTCAATGTCAAAGCAGATTGTGCGTACCTTATGCAGATGGGCTAAGAGAGAGAATTATGATGGAAGGACATCATTCAAGATACTCAGTTCATCCAGGCTCAACCAAAATGTATCATGACTTGAAAGAAGTGTATTCGTAGGGGGATATGAAGAAGAATATTCCAGAATTTGTAGCTCGATGTTGAAATTGTCAACAAGTTAAAGTAGAGCACCAAAAACCTAGGGGTTATTTGCAGCACATAGAACTTCCTGTTTTGAAGTGGGACATGATCAACATGGATTTTGTTACCGGGTTGGCTCACTTATTTCAGACGCTTGATTCCATATGGGTAGTAGTTGATAGACTTACCAAATTAGCGCACCTTTTGCCAGTTAAAACTACTTATACTGTTTAAGAGTATGCAAGATTGCACATTATAGAGATAGTTCAGCTACATGGAGTGCCTATCTCTATTATATCCGATAGGGGAGCTCAATTCACTGCAAATTTTTTGAAGTCATTTCGGAGAAGTTTGGGGACGCAAGGAAATTGAAGTACAACTTTTCACCCTCAAACAGATGGTCAAGCGGAACACACAATCCAAACACTTGAGGACATGCTTCGATCTTGTATATTAAACTTTAAAGGTAGCTAGGATGATCATTTGCCACTTATTGAATTTGCTTACAACGTGTAACAACCCAAAAATTTTCAAACTTCTTGATTGTTTGTCTTGGATAGTGTTGGACTGCTCATGGTTAAATTTTGGTAGCCATGGGTTGTATTTAAGTGGCCAGATTCAAAATAGATCATTTGGTGAATTTATGGGGCTGGTTGGGCAGTGTACTTTGAGAGATCATAACTTTTTGTATGGGACTAACTATGTGGGCTACTATAGATCACATTGAAGCTCTTTGAGTTATCTTGGAAACACAACTGTTTTAACTCAATTCAGAGTTCGTATGAGAAAGTTATGGCCTAAACAGTGGGACTACCTGTGTATGGAAAGGTTCTAGAAAAAAAGAAGTGGCCTAAGCCTAAGGCAGACCGACACATAGGGGTCCACGAGCTTTGGTAAGGATCATGGGCCATGTGGGGGTCCGTGGGTTGATCCAGTGAGGGTGGCATGGTCCCGAAACCAAGTGATGTCTCACGGATAACCTCACAGTCTGTGTAGGGTCCCATGGTCTATGAGGGGTACCGTAGAGTGAGGCAAAGAGTTGGCCAAGGTTTTGGGGCTGGACTCCAGACCAAGTGTGGCTCCACGGACCAGTACACGGTCTGTGTGCAGCCACACAGTCCATGATTCTTCGTGAAGTGTTTCAGAAAGTTCCCCGAGAGTTCAAGCCGAAGTCGAGGCCAAGTGTGGCCTCACGGTCTAATACATGGACCGTGTACCATTTGACGGGCACCATAGCCCTTCCGTGAGACCCTGTTTCAGTTAATTAGTCCTTTTCATTAATGGTTATTTCATAATTTAATTAGATCCTATGCCCCTTTTAGGCTTTCTAAGGTCCCTTAAACCCCCTAAACCCTTTATATCAATTCTAGCAATCTTCAATCCATTTTGAAATTCTCTCAAACCTCTTGACCTCCATTGATGAAAGCTTGAAGAAATTTGGGGAATATCATCTTTGTTGTGAAATCCTTCAATTTTGTTTGTCAATTTCCAGGTATATGGGTTTGATTCATGGATTCCCTTTCATCAAGGAAGACCCAAGAACCCTCCTCTTTACATTTAGATTTTCAGTTTTATTCTAGGTTGGGTTCTTTAAATTTTGAAGTATTTAATTGATTGGGATTATGTGCTGTAGAAATTAGGTGATATAAAGTTGATTTACGTTTGAATTATATGAAGATTCAATGGTTTTACTGATGATCAGGTTATGCATGTCCCCTTTACTCTTGAACTACGCATGGGTAGTTTTTAAATGATGATTTGAAGGTTGATTTAATTTGAATTTCTCATGAATTACTCTTGATTTGAATTTAAGGTATGAATTCTAGTATCCATGTGATTCTCATTGTTCCTCATGACATTTTCATGGATGATCATGGATTTTTGATGAAAGATTTGATGTGGGCTAAGTCCCAAACATGATTATGACTATGATTTTGAACAAGTATGGGTTATGTCTAAGTTCTTATCACACTAAGTCTATGATATGGCTCTTTGAGAAACATGGGTGTTTACACCAATATGATATGACAAGTATGAAAAGTATGGAGCTACTCTTATGCAATAACTTTGACATGAAAGTTTTTTTGGATTTTTAGCCCATGATCCATGACTATGAAATGTGTTTGACTCTTGTTAAGTATGCATAAGAGTAATGAAAGTGATTTTGGCCTGTAAGCCCAAGTATGCATGGTTTGATGTCCAAATGTCAAGTTTTCTTTTTAAAAGCATATATATGTATATGTATTCTTGTGGGATGATGACTTAGTACCGAGATGGATTGGAGTAGTAAATAGGCTATCCCCAAGGGTCCCACTCCTTTCTCGAAACTATGTGCCAACGTAGGTGCTACCGAAATGGGAGACCCATAAGGTATGCTTTGATATGATATGATATGCTATGTTATGTACATTCTTCAAAAAGGGAGACCCGTAAGGAAGGTGGCCATCATACCAAAATTGGAGGCCCGTAAGCTGTGGTGTAGATTACCTTTGGCAAGTAATCTTCTCCGATCCAATGGGAGGCCTCCTTAGGCAAGTTTATGTTGTAGCTCAAATGGATTTGGATGTTGGTTATTGTTCCATCCATCTATTCTAAGCATTATGGCATTTCATGCAGCATGATCATCATGGCATCTTGATATATTATCCTTTCTTATACTCACTTCTATATATGTGCCCTTGCCATGTAGGTTGTTATAGGTTCATGTGCATATGCATTTGCATGCCCGCATACTTAGTGCTTTATTGTGCTAACCCATACTCTAGTCTACATGCTCTAACCATGTAGGTACTGGTGACGATCTCTATCTACCTTGGCACGACGAGTGATTCTCTTGAAGCCATTTGCTTGTGGTGAGCCCTTTGTCCAAGGTCAATATCTACTTTTCTCTTCCTCGTATTAGTTTACTTTCTTATTTCATATATTGCGGGTGAGCCCCAAACTATGTCGAGGCTCTGCTCTTTCTATGTAGAGGCAATGTTAGACATATTATACTCTTGCACGTTGTATTATGCTTAATTTGGGTTGTTATGACTATTGGGATTATGTTATGGAAATGATGTTTTTACTAAGCTTATGTTTATGGGATTGTGAATGTTGGGAATGTGCTTATGTGGAAAGTCCCATAACCCCGGTGAACCCCCATAGCTTGAGTCCTACTTACCCTCCCCTTAGAAATACTTCCTATGTGCTATGTGATTCATGCTCACCCCACTCCCGACAACATCCTAATAGCTTGAGTCCAAAGCCCCGTTTCCCCTAGAATTATGTGTTTACATTTCCACGCTTCCAAACCGATGATGTGTGTGACGATGCTATGATGTCTTGATCGAGGACTTTTGGGTTCTCCTTTGCCATGTCACATCTAGGTCCCTTATTCAGGTCGTGACAAAGACGGTATCAAATCTCTAGGTTTGTAATGATCCTCGTAGCCTAACATGTCGCGTCACTTAGAGTCTCATTCATGGGTATGATGCGTTCCATACTTATGAGTGAGAGGCTATGATGATATTTTAGGAACTTGTCACTTCATTGTCCCTCGTGTAATGCCTGTACTATTTATGAGATTTCCCTAAACTCCTGGTTCTTGTCGCTCTTTCAGAACATGCCTCCCAGAAGAGCTCTCTTCCCTCGTCAAGCTCCCGAGTTTGAGGAACAAGCCTCTCGAGCACCGGTAGAGGAACAAGTGTGTCCATGTTGGCCCAAGTTGTGGCCAACAAAGCCCGGCCGATCAATCCTGTGAATGTGGGTACCCCGGCTTCTACGGTGATGGATTTCACCCGGATAAACCCTCCAGAGTTCTTTGTTTCTAAGGTGGAGAAAGATGCTCAAGATTTCATTGATGAACTAACTAAGTTTTTTACTATCATAGGAGTGAGCTCAGAAGAGAAAACCAAGTTGGCCGCATATCAATTGAAAGATGTAGCCTAAGTGTGGTATGGTCAATGTTTGGTTGAACGAGTTGTGGATGTCAAAGTTGGATGGGAAGAGTTCAAAATGTCTTTCCTTGATCATTTCTTTCCTCTTGAGCTTAGGGAAGCCAAAATGTCCGAGTTCATCAATCTTCGGCAAGGTGGTATGTTCGTGAGGGACTATGGTCTCAAATTTACTAAGCTCTCCAAGTATGCTCCAATACTTGTCTCCGATCCCCGTGCAAGAATGCACAAGTTTATTTCAGGTTTTTCGAACTTGGTGGTGAAGGAGTGTAGGACTGCTATGCTCATTCGTGACTTGGATCTCTCTCGGCTCATGACTTATACCGAGCAAATTGAGGGAGAGAAACTTAAGGAAAGAAGAGTGCATGAAACTAAGAGGTCCCGATTTGATGGTGGGTTCTCCAACTCTAAGGGTGGTGGCGGTTTTGGCCGATTCCACCAAGGCCAAGGTTCTAACATGAAGGTTGCTAATCTGAGAGTGCCTCCTCCTAAGGCACAAGTTCCTCTTTGTGGACAATGTGGGAAGCATCATATGGGTGATTCTATAAAGGCTTCGGGTGCTTGCTTTTGATGTAGTGTCTTGGACCACAAGGTTTCCAAATGTCCAAGGGGTGCCAAGAAGGATCAAGTGGCTCCCAGTGGTAAAGGGCCTCCAAATGCTCCAGATAGTGGTGCTCCTAGGAAAAATCGGTTCTATGCTCTTCATGCTCGGCAATAGGTGGAGGAAGCTCCAAACGTCGTGACTGGTATGTTAAAAATCTTTGATTTTGATGGTTATACTTTACTTGATCCGGGTGTAAATTTATCTTTTGTGAGTCCTCTCTTGGCTGTTAAGTTTATTTTGATTCCCGAAACTCTAAGGGAACCCTATTTGGTGTATACTCCCGTGGGTGAGTCTATTGTTGCCCAAAAAGTATATTGTGGTTGTCCTATCTCTGTGTTGCATAAAGTGTTCCCCGGTGGCCTTGTAGAACTTATGATGTATAATTATGATGTTATTCTCGGGATGGATTGGTTTCATGCATCATATGCCTCGTTTGATTGTAGAACAAGGCAAGTAAAATTTCAAGTTCCTAATGAACCGGTGTTGGAATGAAAGGGTAGTGATTTCGTGGTTAAGGGTCGATTTATTTACTACCTCAAAGCCCAGAAGATGATTTGTGAGGGATGTATTTACCATATTGTGCGGGTTAGAAATGTGGAGGGTGAATTACCTAAGATTGAATCGGTTCCGCTAGTTAATAAGTTTTCCGATATTTTTCCTGAGGACCTGCCTGATATCCTTCCCGATAAAGAAATAGATTTTGGCATAGATGTCCTACCAGATACTCAACCTATCTTTATTTATCCTTATCGTATGGCCCCAAAAGAATTGAAAGAGTTAAAAGATCAATTGAAAGATTTGATATAAAAGGGTATATTAGGCTGAGTATTTCACCTTGGGGTGCTCCCGTGTTATTTGTGAGAAAGAAGGATGGGTACCTCTGAATGTGTATTGATTATCGACAATTGAATCGGTGACCATTAAGAATAGGTACATGTTGCCTAGGATTGATGATTTGTTTTACCAACTTCAAGGAGTTACTCACTTTTCCAAAATAGATCTTCGTTTGGGTTATGACCAATTGAAGGTAAGGGAGGGTGATATTCCCAAGATGGCATTTCAGAATAGTTATGGTAACTTTGAGTTTGTGGTGATGTATTTTGGGTTGACTAATATTCCGGCGGTGTTTATAGATCTTATGAATCGGGTATTCAAGTCGTTCCTTGATAATTTTGTGGTGGTTTTCATTGATGACGTCTTGATTTACTCTTGTAGCGAACAAGAACATAGGGATCATTTGAGGTTAGTTCTTCAAAACTTTTAGAGAGAACTAATTGTATGCCAAGTTTAGCAAATGTGAATTTTTGTTAGGAGAAGTTGCTTTCCTTAGTCATGTGGTGTCCGGTGATGGTATTAAGGTTGATCCTAAGAAAACCAAAGCGGGCAAGAATTGGCCTAGACCGTTAACTCCCTTGGATATTCGTGGTTTTCTTGGTTTAGTCAGTTATTACAGAAGGTTTGTTGAAGGTTTTTCCTCTATAGTGTCTCCGTTGACCAAGTTGACTCAAAAGAAGGATAAATTTGTATGGTCGAATAAATGTGAGAAAAAATTTCAAACTTTGAAGGATCGACTTACATCGGCTTCGATTTTGACCTTGCCAAATTGGGTAGACGGGTTTGTGGTTTATTGTGATGCATTGCGTATTTGTTTGGATTGTGTACTTATACAACATGGTAAGTTGATAGTCTACGCATCCCGATAATTGAAGGTGCATGAATAAATTTATCTGACCCATGATCTTGAGTTAGCAACGGTAGTGTTTTCTTTGAAAATTTGGCGGCATTATTTGTATAGGGTTCATCTACATGTCTTCACCGATCACAAGAGCTTGCAATATGTGTTCACCCAAAGGACCTTAATTTGAGGGAAAGAAGATGGTTGGAACTTCCTAAAGATTATGATATGAGTGTCCTTTATTACCCCGGTAAGGCTAATATTGTGGAGGATGCTCTCAGTAGACTCTCCATGGGAAGTGTGACACACGTGGATGAGGGAGAGAAAGAGATAGCAAAGGTTGTGCATCATTTGTCTAGGTTGGGTGTGAGGTTGGATGAATCCAAAAATGGTGGAATCCTTGTGCAAGGTGGATCTGGGTCCTCGTTGCTAGTTGATGTTAAGGCTAAACAAGAGTTAGATCTTTCCTTGGTAGAGTTGAAGAAGTTGGTTGCCGATGGGAAGATTGAGGTTTTCTCCCAAAGGGGAGATAGTTTGCTATGGTACCAAGGTCGTTTGTATGTTTCGGATGTAGACAACCTAAAGGAAATCATCATGAAAAAGGCTCATAATTCTCAATATTCTATTCATCCGGGATCTACTAAAATGCACTGAGATTTGAGGGAGTTATATTGGTGGCATGGTATGAAAAAGGATATAGTGAAGTTCGTATCAGCGTGTCCTAATTCCTAACAAGTGAAAGTGGAACATCAAAGGCCTAGTGGTTTAACCCAAGATATTGAGATTCCTAGTTGTAACTGGGAGGATGTGAATATGGATTTTATGGTTGGGTTTCCTCGTACTCGGAGACAATTTGATTCCATATGAGTTATGGTTGATAGAATGACTAAGTCGGCTCACTTCTTACCGGTTAAGACTACATATAGTGCTGAGGAGTATGCTAAGGTATATTCGGGAATTTGTAAGATTTCATGGTGTGCCAAGGTCTATCATATCGGATCGTGGTACTCAATTTACTTCTCATTTTTGGAAGTCCTTTCAAAAGGGACTAGTACTAAGGTCAAGTTGAACACCGCATTTCATCCTCAAACAGATGGGCAAGTAAAAAGGACAATTCAAAATTTGAAAGACATGTTAAGGGCTTGTGTGTTGGTATTCAAGGGCAATTGGAATGATCATCTAACTCTCATTGAGTTTGCCAGCAACAATAGTTTACATTCTAGCAACAGTATGGTTCCTTTTGAAGCTTTGTATGGCAGGAGTTGTAGGTCTCCGGTTGGTTGGTTCAAAATAGGTGAGGCGGCCTTGTTAGGCCTGGATTTGGTTGTTGAGGGCATAGAAAAGGTGAAACTAATTAGGGTGTAACGAACCAAAAATTTTCAAAAATTTCTTATGTTTGATCTTGTATGATGTTATACTGGTCATGGTTGAATTTTGGTAGCCACGAGTTGAGTTTAAGTGGTCGAACGCAGAACGGACCTTTTGGTGGCCTAGAGAGGTCGTTTGGGTAGTGTACTTTGAGTAATTATAACTTTTGGTATGGTATGAACTATGTAGGCTAATACAAATCAAATTGAATCTCTTTGAGTTATGTTCGTAATGCAACTGGTTTCACTCAATTCGGAGTTTGTATGAGAACGTTATGGCCAAAATAGTGAGACTACCCATAATTCGGAGGACGCTGGGAATAGGCTCTGGAAATGCTCCAGGGACAGTACGACGGATAGTGTGAAGGACCACGGTCTATGTGGGGGTCCGTGTGGGGATCCAGTGGGTGCAAGGGGGTCGAGGTTCAATCCCTAGACCATGTTAAGACCCACGGACCACCCCACGGTCCGTGGGACTCTAAATGGTCTGTATGATGGGTCCGTGGGGTGTGGCAGTGCGTTGGCCAAGGAGTGGGATGGTTTCTGGACCAAGTGTGGCTCCACAGACCAGTACACGGTCCGTGTGAAGAAACACGGCCCGTGACACCCTTCCGTGAAGTGTTACAGAAAGTCCCCCATAGTTCAAGCCAAAGACGAGACCAAGGCATGGTACAAGGACAGGTACACGGTCCGTGTACCACATGACGGAATCCTGCTATCCACCATATGACTCTGTGTTCAGTTAATTAGTCTGTTTCATTAATGGTTAATTCGTAATTTAATTAATTCCTAGGCCCTTTTTGGGCTTTCTAAGGTCCCTTAAACCCCCTTAACCTATCCCTAAACCCTTTTCATCCAATCTAAGGATCTTCATAACACTTTGAAATTTCCTAAATCCTCTTGACCTCCATTATTGAAAGCTTGAAGAAATTTGGGAAAGATCACCTTGCTTGCTTAATTCTTCAATTCCTTTGGTCAATTTCAAGGTATGTGGGTTTGATTCATGGATTCCCTTTTATCCATAAGACCCAAGAACCATCCTCTTTAAATTTAATTTTTAATCTTTTAATTAAGGTTGGGTTTTTTAAATTTTGTAGTAATTAGTTGATTGGGATTATGTGCTATACAAATTAAGTGATTTAAAGTTGATTTGAGTTTGAATTATATAAAGGTTTGAATGTTTGATGATGATCAAGTTATGCATGTCCCTTGTACTCTTGATTTATGCATGGGTAGTATTTAAAGGTGAATTTGACTTGAAATTATCATGAACTACTCTTGATTTGAATGTAAAGTTTGAATTCCATTACCCATGCTATTCATATTGTTCCTCATGGAATTGCATGGATGATTCATGGACTTATGATGAATGTTTTGATGTGGGCTAAGTCCCTAACATGATTTTTACTATGATTTGAACAAGTATGGGTTTGACTAAGTTGTGCTCGCACTAAGTCTATGATATGGCTTTTTGTGCAACATGGGTGCTTGCACCAACATGATATGATATGAATGGAGCTACTATTATGCATAAAGTATGATATGAAAGCTTGTTTGCCTTTTTAGCCCATGATGCATGACTATGAACTATGTTTGACTCTTGTTAAGTATGCATAAGAGTTTTGAAAGTATGTTTGGCTTCTAAGCGCAAGTATGCATGATTTGAAGTCCAAGTGTAATGTTTCATTTTAAAAGCATGTATATGTATATGTTTTCTTGTAGGATGATGACTTAGTACCGAGAAGGATTGGAGTAGTAAGTGGGCTATCCCCAAGGGTCCCTCTCCTTTCCCCGAAACTATGTGCCTCCATAGGTTGCTACCGAAATGGGAGACCCTTAAGGTAAGCTTTGCTATGCTATGACATGATATGACATGCTATGCTATGTAAATCCTTCCGAAATGGGAGACCCGTAAGGAAGGTGGTGATCACACCAAAATGGGAGACCCGTAAGGTGTGGTGTGGATTACCTTTGGCAAGTAATCACCTCCGATCCAATGAGAGGGCTTTCATTAGGCAAGTTCATGTTGTAGCTCAGATGGATTTTGAAGTCGGTTATGGTTCCATCCCCTCTATATTAAGCATTATGGCATTTCATGCATCATGATTTCATGGCATATTGATATATTGTTCCTTCTTATATTCACTTCTACATATGTGCCCTTTCCATGTATGTTGTTATAGGTCCATGTGCATATGCATTTGCATGCCTGCATGCTTAGTACTTAATTGTTCTAATCCATACTCTTGTCTACATGTTCTAACCATGTAGGTTCCGGTGATAATCTCTTTCTACCTTTGCCCGAGGAGTGATCACTTTTGAAGACTTGTGATTTTGGTGAGCCCTTTTGTTCAGGCACAATATCCACCTTCTATCTAGCTAGTTTTCTTATGTTATTTTCCTTACTTATGTATTAAGGGTGAGCCTCAAACTATGTCGAGGCCCCGCTTTATCTATGTAGACGCTTGTTGGACAAACTTAAACTCTTGTACGTGGGCTTGTAATTGTTGAATATTTTGATTATGGAATGTTATGCTTATGAGCCTTGATTATGGAAGTGGTTTTGATTTTGCTTATTACTTGATGTTGGTAATTGTGTTTGACTATGTGCTTATGTGCAAAGTCCCATAATCCCGGTGTGCCCCCATAGCTTGAGTCCTACTTACCCATCCCGTTAGAGATAATTGTTATGTGCTATGTGAATCCATGTTTATCCCATTGCTGACAACATCCCCATAGCTTAGTCCAAATCCCCGATTCCCTTTGAGCTTATGTGTTACGTGTTTAGCTTTCATGCTTCCGAATCGATGATGTGTGTGAAGATGCAATGATGGCTTCATCGAGTACTTTTGGGTTCTCCTTCCCCATGTCACATCTAGGCCCCTATTCGGGTCGTGACATTGGGAAAGGTTGAAAATGGCCCAAAGTCACCAAAAGTCTTATTCAGATGTTAGTAAGAGGGATCTTGAATTTCATGTTGGTGATTGGGTGTATGTAAAGGTGTCCTCCATTAAGGGCATCATGCATTTTGGACAGAAGGGCAAGTTGAGCCCTCGGTACGTCGAACCTTATGAGGTTGTGGAACGAGTTGGGAATCTGGCTTATAGGTTGGACTTGCCTTTCGACATGAGCTCCATTCATCCAATATTATGTGTCTATGTTGAGGAAATTGGTGGGTGATCATAAGGCCATTGCACCATTGGAGGGTGTGACGGTTGAGGATAATTTGACCTATGAAGAGGTGCTGGTTGAGATTTTGGAAAGACAAGTGAAGCAGCTTTGCAACAACGAAGTGGCTTCAGTCAAGGTTCTTTAAAGGAACCAAGACGTGGAGAATGCAACATGGGAGGCGGAGTTAGACATGATGGAGTGATATCCCTATCTTTTCCAATCTACTCAAGGCTAAGGTACTATGTTCTATCGTTGAATGGTCCTAATTCTTTAAATTCTTGAGTTCCATGACATTGCATGCATACATGAGCACAAAAATGATTTAAATGATGTTTTAACATGAGTTTGAAAGACTTTTGAAATGATGCATGATTTGATATAAGTTTGATGAAAATGTCTATTGTTTGATTGTTGTCCTTAACGCCATAGGTTTGCTCATTCGAGGACGAATATTCCCCAGGGGAGATGATGTAACCACCTAAAATATTTGTAACTTCTTGATGGTTGGTCTTGGATAGTGTTTGAATGGTCATGGTTGAACTTTGGTAGTCATGGGTTGTATTTAAGTGGCCGAATTCAAAACGGATCGTTTGGTGAAGTTCTGGGGACGGTTGGGCAGTGTATTTGGAGATCATAACTTTTGTTATGGTATGAACTATGTAGTCTACTATATATAAAATTGAAGCTCTTTGGGTTATCTTCGCAATGCAACTGGTTTCACTCAATTCGGAGTTTCATGAAAATGTTATGGCCAAAACAATGGGACTACCCATGTATGGAAAGGTTCAGGAAAAAAAAGTTGCTTGAGCCTAAGGCAGACCCACACGGAGGGGTCCACGAGTTGCGGTAAGGCTCACGGGTCATATGGGGGTCTGTGGGTTGATCCAGTGAGGGTGGTTGGGTGTTGAACCAAGGCCTGAACCAAGTGAAGTCTCACGGACCACCTCACAGTCCGTGTAGGGTCCCACGGTCTGTGAGGGGTACCGTGGAGTGCGGCAGAGAGTTGGGCAAGGTTTCGTGGCTGGGCTCCGGACCAAGTGTGGCTCCATGGACTAGTACACAATCTTTGTGAAGCCACACGGTCCGTGAGTCCCTCCATGAAGTGTTGCAGAAAGTTCCCCAAGAGTTCAAGCTGAAGTCGAGGCCAAGTGTGGCCTCACAGTCCAGTACACAGACCGTGTACCAGTTGACGGGCACTGTAGCCCTTCTGTGAGACCCTGTTTAAGTTAATTAGTCTGTTTCATTAGTTAATTCATAATTTAATTATATTTTATGCCCATTTTAGGCTTTCTAAGGTCCCCTAAACCCCCTAAACGTAATTCTAAACCTTTTTCATCCATTCTAACACTCTTCAATCCATTTTGAAATTCTCTCAAACCTCTTGACCTCCATTGATGAAAGCTTGAAGAAATTTTGGGAAAATCATCTTTGTTGTGTAATCCTTCAATTTTGTTTGTCAATTTCAAGGTATGTGGGTTTGATTCATGGATTCCCTTTCATCTATGAAGACCCAAGAACCTTCCTCTTTAAATTTAGATTTTAAGTTTTATTCAAGGTTGGGTTCTTTAAATTTTAAAGTATTTAATTTATTGGGATTATATGCTGTAAAAATTAGGTGATTTAAAGTTGATTTATGTTTGAATTATATGAAGATTCAATGGTTTTGATGATGATCAAGTTATGCATGCCCCTTTTATTCTTGAACTATGCATGGGTAGTTTTTAAATGACGATTTGAAGTTTGATTTAACTTGAATTTCTCATGAATTACTCTTGATTTGAATTTAAAGTATGAATTCTAGTACCCATAATATTCTCATTGTTCCTCATGACATTTATATGCTTGATCATGGATTTTTTATGAAAGTTTTGATGTGGGCTAAGTCCCAAACATGTTTATGACTATGATTTTCAACAAGTATGGGTTATGACTAAGTTGTGATCACACTAAGTCGATGATATGACTCTTTGAAAAACATGGGTGTTTACACCAATATGACAAGTATGACAAGTATGGAGCTACTCTTATGCATAAAGTTTGATATGAAAGTTTGTTTGGAATTTTAGCCCATGATCCATGACTATGAAATGTGTTTGACTCTTGTTAAGTATACATAAGAGTAATGAAAGTGATTTTGGCCTTTAAGCCCAAATATGCATGGTTTGATGTCCAAATGTCATGTTTTCATTTTAAAAGCATATATATGTATATGTATTCTTGTGGGATGATCACTTAGTACCAAGATGGATTGGAGTAGTAAGTGGGCTATCCCCAAGGGTCCCACTCCTTTCCCGAAACTATGTGCCAACATAGGTGTTACCAAAATGGGAGACCTGTAAGGTATGCTTTGATATGATATGATATGCTATGTTATGTAAATCATTCCGGAACGGGAGACCCGTAAGGATGGTGTCCATCACACCGAAATGCGAGTCTCGTAAGGTGTGGTGTAGATTAACTTTGGTACGTAATCTTCTCCAATCCAATGG
The DNA here is from genome assembly GCA_038996855.1 of Solanum aculeatissimum. Lineage (NCBI taxonomy): Eukaryota > Viridiplantae > Streptophyta > Magnoliopsida > Solanales > Solanaceae > Solanum > Solanum aculeatissimum. Next base: position 617 of record JBCEWC010006587.1, on the reverse strand, counting down.
GAGACTTCATTGGGCAAGTTCATGTTGTAGTTCACATGGATTTGGATGTCGGTTATGGTTCCATCCCCTCTATACTAAGCATTATGGCATTTCATGCATCATGATCATCATGGCATCTTGATATATTATCCTTTCTTATACTCACATCTATATATGTGCCCTTGCCATGTAGGTTGTTATAGGTTCATGTGCATATGCATTTGCATGCCCGCAAATTTAGTTCTTTATTGTACTAACCCATACTCTTTTCTACATGTTCTAACCATGTAGATACCGGTGACGATCTCTATCTACCTTTGCACGGCGAGTGATTCACTTGAAGCCATTTGCTAATGGTGAGCCCTTCGTCCAAGGGCAATATCTACTTTTCTCTTCCTCGTATTAGTATACTTTCTTATTCCATACATTGAGGGTGAGCCCCAAACTATGTTGAGGCCCTGCGCTTTCTATGTAGAGGCAATGTATGACATATTATACTCTTGCACGTTGTATTATTCTTAATTTGGGTTGTTATGTCTATTAGGATTATGTTATGGAAAAGATGTTTTGATTATGCTTATGCTTATGTTTATGGGATTGTGAATGTTGGGAATGTGCTTATGTGGAAAGTCCCATAA